>BDDC01000845.1:0-34685 GCA_001662425.1 Chlamydomonas sphaeroides | reverse complement strand
CCATCTCCCCCCTCTCCTTCTCCCCCGGCGCCTCCCCCGTCCCCCAACCCGCCACCTGACTTCCGCCCTCGCCCGCCGCCGACGCCTCCCAACCCCCCTCCTCCACCTTCCCCCGCTCCCAGCCCGCCTCCCCCTCCTCCCGGCTTCCCTCCGCTGCCCCCTGGTCTGGCCCTGGAGGTAAGCCTGCTTGCCGCTACCAGGTTCCCCATCTTCCATCCATTAATCTGTACATGCTCTATCTGTCTCGAGGCGCCTACCACTCAAACAAACACTACCTGATGACAGGTTGATGACTTCCTGGCGAAGATTACCAACGTTGAAGACGTCAACCTCGACGAGCCAGAACAAGTTAATGACTTCCTCGTTGATTTCACCTTGATGACGTCGGATGCCTTCGTAAGTTTGGAGGAGGTCTGAGCAGGGGTGCATTGCCGTGGAGCACTGCCTCTGCGCAGCTGGCGCTTGCCTCCGGCCTACTGCCACCCATGACCCTTCCCTCTACCCCCATGATTGCTCTTGCAGGGCGTGCCCTCCAGTCAGCTCCTCATTCGGTCTGTTGACCTCGTCGATGGTGATACGTTGGTGCCCTTCCCAATTGACCCGGAGATCCTTTTTGGTATCCGGCGTCACGCACAAGAGATCAACCACGTCTTCTCGTCTGCCGAGGTGGACGAGCTCTTCGGCCCTGGCAGCCACATCAAGGAGCTTGTCCGCGTGCAGCGCTACCCTGCCACCGACGAGCTGATCATGGAGGTGGGCGTGTGCTGGCTGGGGCCCATGGAAGAACTGGGTCTGCCAGGTTGTGGGTGTTTGCGCCTGGTCCTGCTGCCGCTGTACGCCCCGTCTCTGAGTTTTTTGGTGCTGCCTTCTGCCCCGCGGCCCACCGACCCCCTCGCAGCTTCACGACGAGGAGACCGTCGTGCTGAAGAAGCTTGGTGTTGACGCCCGCCGCATGGCTCGGGAGCTTGCTGGCTTCGAGGCCTCTCGTAACTCGCGTCGCAACCTGCTTCAAGCCGCTGACGGCAGCTTCGACAACATTATCATCGGTTTCTCGGTCATCCAATACATCGAGGTTCCCTTCCCTCCCTCGCCCCCGCCCCGCCAGTTCCCTCCTGGCACCCAGGCGCCTCCTGGCCTGCCGCCCGCTCCTCCCTCGCCTCCTCCTCGCCCGCCTCGCCCTCCCCCGGTCAACCTGACGGCCATCGCCAACATCCTTGGTGCTGAGAACGTTACCAAGGGCTTCCCGCCGCCGTCGCCTCCCCCACCCTCGCTGCCCTCGCCGCCTCCCCTTGTGCGCCCACCGCCACCAACTACTGCGCCCGTTCGCTTCATCACGGTCCAGAACATGTCTGCCTTCGGCGCCGCCGGCAGGACCCGGTCGCTGGTCTGGTTCGACGACTCGGACTTCCGTTCCGAGCTCGCCAAGCACCTGCCCATCCAGCTGGTGAGTTGCGGCAGCGCCAGGCAGCATCACGCGCGTCTGCAAGCTGGAGGGGGGCAAGACACCAGGGACCTTTGGTCTGAGAGCCAAGGCAACGGCACTAGGAAGTTTGTTGACACGTGCAATGCGCCTGCTTGCCCCCGTCCCCAGGTCGACTGGAACAAGCCTACCTGCCCTCGCTCCGGCTGCACGGCTTGCAATGAGGCGTGGAAGGCCGTTCCCGCCAAGATGAACGTTGCCGTCTTCTTCAAGGACCCCGTTCAGGTCTCGAAGATCTACATTAAGCAGGTGAGTGTTGGATGCGCATAGGGTCTGCCGGCCTCGCTCATGCGGTCCCTGCATTCCTTGGCTGGCCTGTCTATTTATGGTCGTCCCGCCCATTGGGCTGGCCCTAACCCTGCCTCCCTAACCATGCTTCTGGACCTGCTTACCCTGCATCCCCACCCCCAGCTTCGCAACACGGGCGTCATCAAGGTCCAGTTCATCAAGTGGGTCTTCCCGGCGATTGGCACGGTCAACGACCAGACGGTCGGCAAGACGGTGTACGAGGTGGCGACGGACGGCTCGGCCTGCTCGAGCGTCCTGCCCATCCCCATCGGCCCCAAGAAGAGCGGCATCACCCTGGAGGTCCCCGCCGGCGGCGTCCAGGAGAGCCTGCCCGCCAAGCTCGCGCGCAAGGCTGTGGGCGGCCTGCTGATCACCATGGAGCCGCGCCCCGACGGCTCGGGCAAGAACTACGGCCCCTTCATCGAGTACGTCAAGGTGGACGGCCGCGTGCTGTACCCCAAGAAGCCCTCGGTCTACGCGCCCGTCCAGACGGGCATTGCCTACGGCAAGCGCCGGTAAATGGTCCAAATGGTCATCACGGTCATCATGCGACCGTGCGACTACGGGTCTCCGGCTGCAAATTCTGAACGCTTTGCAGCGGCTTACCGCGGCTTACTGTGTGGGGAGCAGGCGTTCTTGCCTGTGGCGCGATGCGCTGTCGGAGCAGCGCGCTTTCGTGCGCGCTCGGCGGCGGGTAGCAGCTCGACGGCGCAGTTCTCTGGCCGGGTTCATGGCAGGTTGGGTGGGCAGCAGGGGTGGTGCACATCGTCGCAGGCTGGGGTTAGTCGGAAACGAACGTCATCACCTGCTGCGTCTACGAGCGAGCGCGCGATCCCGCGTGCGCCTTTGCTGCATCGAAGCATGTGCAGCACGTCTGTAGCGCGAGCGGATGTGTTCGTGCGACCGAACTGCGAAGTTGGCGGTTGATCGCCGCGAAAGGAGAGTTGTTTGAGCCTCCTGCCGTGTGCTGGTCCCGCATGTGTCTCTTACTCAGAGCCAGGCATCTTTTCGCTGTCCGTGTAGACAGGTTACATATTTTGGCGCCTGTGATCTATTCATTAGGTAGCATGGTGCGTGCGCTGCGGCCGAGCCGCCTTGCATACATGAGGTTGTTGCGGACGCACGGGACGTAGGGGCCAGGCGTGGCTAAACCCAATGAGTTGCTGATTACTGCTTAGCATCCTTCTTGCCTTCACGTCTCAGCTTCCTATCTTGCCTCCGCCATCCATCTCAATCTAGCTTCGTACATGTGTCGGGGCAGTGGTGGTCCCCGTTGACGCTTACTTGGCCTCCTCCGCGGTTTGTTGCGCCGACGGTCGGGGGCTAACAAGCATACGTGGCGCTGCTTTGGGAAACGGCGTAGCGGCTATGAGCAGGTCTTCGGCCTGCGCCGCGGCTGTTTGTGCCAGGCGCGCACTTTCTGTCCTCGAACCGTCCGGCTGCGCCCCCCTCTTGACTCGAGGGCAGGGCTGCGCCCCCGGGTGACGGCTGCTGCGGCACTTCGTCTCCATGGGTTCTATGCGCCCAGGATTCGCTGCTGGCCAGTCCGTGGCTCTGCGACGAGGCGGCTCGCCCTTAGCCACACGCTGATTCGGGATGCTTGGCAGCCGACGCACAGCATACGGTTGGGCATGCCGGGTCGCGGTTTTTCTTGCGCCGCTGTGGTGTGTGCCTGGGCCGATGCCGGGACGCGCGGGTAGCTGCCAGGTGCCTCTGGCAGTCAGGGGAGGCTGGACGGGGCGCGGCTGTCGCCGCGGTGTGCTGTTCTCTGCGCAGCGCTGCGCGCGACATACGCCCCGGACTTGTAATCTGAATTGCCTTACCGAGCCCTGCGCCCGCGGTGGAGCCGCCAGCGGGAAAGTGGCAGTGGGCGGCAAGGCAGCGTGGGAGTAGGGCTGTGTGGCCCGAGACTAGCATAACATCGGCTAGTGATGATATCTCGTCGGCCTACTGCTTTCTTGCTCACGGTGTCGAGTGCCCCAGTCGAGAGATGTAGTGAAGGGATATACGGGAATACGAAGGCGCCGGACGCGTGGGAAAAGCACCTGCACATTAGTACGTAGCGCTTGGTGAGCCAGCTGGCTGTGAACCATACGATGCATAGGGCAAGTGCGACACGCGAGCAAGGGAGAAAGAGCCGTGGGCTCAACGCACGCGGAAGGAACCTCCAGGCCCGCCGGTTCACGTTTCCGCCCGCCGCGAGCACCGAGCCCACCTCAGTCACGCACATCCGCCCCTTACCAATCCCGCCCACTCTAGTGCCGGAAACCCCATGGCGTGATATGGTGTGCAGCACAACTCGACACCCGAGGAGCTGGGGCAGGGCAGGCCGGCCGCCGGGGAGACGGGGGGGGGGGGCAAGGCAGATATTCCTTCTTTGACTTCGTTCTAGCTTATCATGAAGGCAACGTGTTTCGCGGCAGCCCGCGGCAGGGTAGACCCCCTGGCCCGCATGAGCTTGCTCAGCCCCATTCACTGCCAACCCAAAAGCGTGATTAGCCGTCTAGGCGGAAGCTTGGCTTGGCAGTGAGCTGACTAACAGGCGTCTATTTCAAGTTAGGACGAAGTCAAAGGAGGAATATCTGTAACCTGCGTTAACATCGAATTCATAGATATCTCCTGCGTAGTCTGGGTTGCGGCCTCTTGACCCTTTGAACCAGAGTAACTCGACAACATTGGGCGCTCGGGGCATCCCGTTCGCACGCTTCGAGTGAAAGCCATTGTTAGGTTGATGCGCGTGTAGAAAGGATTGTGTGACGGGCGAGCCGCCCGGGTCTTGCTTGCTTGGGTTCGTGCCGTGGATATGGTGTACGGCAGCTGCGGCATGACTTCGGCGCTCCTTGGCGCTGCTGGGCCTCAGCTCAGCAGCTGTCTCGCGTACGCCAGAGCGCATTGACTTGCTGCTACGGGTACGACGAAGGCTCCGTGCTGCCCAGCACGTTGGAGCAACGCCGCAACACGACGACTGCCACACGACTCTACCGTGCCTTTCCCTGCTTACGGCCAGGCCAGGCCCAGCCAACTGGACGAGAGGACGCCGACATGCGTAGGCCACTGTCGCGCCCTCTTACTGTAGAACCAGCGTGGAAAAAAAACGTGGATGTCTGTGAAAGGCACCATTGTGCCCGCGCATGGCGGCTGGAGCCGCTCTCGCTGGAGGCTCCCCACTATGTGGCTACGCCGCGGCAGCCTGGAGGCCTCCTGGCGGCGCCACGCGCTGCCGCTGCCGCGCGTCATGCGCGAGACACCCACATCCAATGTTCCTGTTGGCACTGAGGCCGCCCCCGCCCAGCCCCGCTCAGCAAGAGGCGCCGCCCCGCTTACAACCCCCAACGCAGCCGCCAACGCACCCCACCTGCCACCTCCCCGTTTCTGCTTCCCCTACACATCTCGTAACGCCACGCAGCCAGCTCCAACCCCCGGCTGCCCTGCTCACGGCCCCGGCGCCTCCACCAGCGCGCCCGCCTCCCTCGCCACCTTCACAAACACGGACTCCAGACTTGCACTGCTCACCGCAAAGTCAACTAGCAGCACCGCCGCGCCGCCGCGCCCGCCCGCTGCGCCCGCGGGCCGGTTCGCTGCCCGGCCGAGCGACAGGCCCCGCGATCGCCCCTCCGCCGCCGCTACGTCCAGCGCCCCCTCCGTCCCAGGCCCCGGCCCCGGCTGCTCACCGTGCCGCCGCCCCATCCACGACCGCCCCACGCCCCCGCTGTCGCCCGCGGCACTGCCGCTGCCTCCCTCCACAGCCCGTGTCACACGCCCCGCTGCTGCTGCTGCTGCTGCTGCTGCTGCTGCTCCTGGCGCTCCGCCGCCGCCTGCGCGTGTCCCCGCGACAGCCCCTGCGCCAGTGTCAGCGCCTGGCCCTGCCGCTGCCCCCGCCGGGCCCATGGCGGAGGTCATGAGCGTAAAGAGGCGGCCCAGGCTGACCTCGTCACGGGGCACCTCGTAGCGGTGGCAACCATTGAGGCGGTAGACCTGAGGGCGGCGCATGGGGCCGGCGCATGGCTTGCTACTGTGCCGCACTTATTGTGGACTAAGAATGAATAATGGGGATACATCCGACCCTCCGACTGTGCAGCGCTTGGCGCTGTGCGAGCGCGGCAGGCAGGGGAGGGAAGCGGGGTCCAACCTGCTGGTGCGCTCTGCAGGCGCCTCCGCTGCTGACTCCGCAGCAAGCTGCAGCTTCCCATCCGACTAGCTGTGGGCGCAGGTAGCACGCCTCCACGGCCATCGTCACCTCCTGGCAGCAACTCCGCGTCCGACGCGCAAGAAACACAGCAGCAGGCGCACCTGCCGCGCCCCGGGCGCCACCGCCTCCCGCACCCACGCCTCGGCCGCAGCGTCGCGCTCCGCCGCCGCGGCCGCCTGGTCGGTGCCGGACAGCAGGTAGTCGTGCGGCGCCGGCGGCGCGAGCGTGAGGCTGCGAGGGCAGCGGCACATGCGGGCGGGAGCGGCTTGGTCTGCGTGTGACATGGGCCATGTTGCGGTGCCCCAACAGCCATGCGTGAGCAGCGGGCACTCCAACGAGGCACGCGAGCTGCGACCGGTCGGTCCGCTGGCCCGACACGTCACGAACCCTGGCCTTCCTCCCTTTCCCCGCCGTCCCCTCCCTCCCCACCTCAGCTCCACGTAGCCGCTCAGCCGCGCCAGCAGCTGCGCCGCGCTGCCCACACAGCGCAGCCGCGCCGCCACCACCACCGCCAGCCGGTCCGTGAGCGCCTCCGCCTCCACCTGCGGGTCCACCATTGCGCGTGTGCATGGGCACGTGAGGACACAGTACCACGGAGGGCCCTCGTAACAACGTGTAGCCAACAACAGCAGCGCCGCTGGCAGCCCGGGCACACCATGGAGTGGGTGGTGAGCACCAGCGCACAGTGCGGCTTGGCCGCGAGCACGGCCTGCGGGGTGCAGGAGGGTCAGGAGGGGCACGCGAACCGCAATGGCCACCCCTGGTTGTCCCCCCAGCGCGCCTTGCCGGCGCGGGCGGGACCCTGCGATAGGGGTCATGTCTGGCAAGCAGCAAGCGCAGAGAGGCGCGATGTGCGGGCGCAGCGCCAGCTGCCCCGTGCCAGCAGTCTGCGCTGTCCTGGCATCCTAGGCAGTATCCCAGGCGGTATCCCAGGCAGCACCACCTCCCCAGCAACACCACCGCTGCGCCCGGGCCGCCGCGGCGCAGCGCGGGCGGTGGCGCACCCGCTATAGAGTACCGCTACGATACATGCCTAGGTGGCGCACCTGCCACAGCAGCCTCCGCGATGCTGGGTCGAGCCCCGTGGAGGGCTCGTCCAGGAACAGCACGCGCGGCGAGCCCACCTGCGCACGCGTGGCGGGCGGCACGGGCGGCAGGGAGGGGCAGCCGGGAGGACCCAGCGCTCCTCACTGCGGGCCTGCAGCGGCGCCGCCGCCGCGCCAACAGCCGCAGCCGCGACAACAGGCCCGCGGCGGCCCCCGCAGGCTCGCTGCCCTCCCGTGCTGCGGGCGCCTCCCCAGCGCGCACACGAGGCCGCGCCGCGCCTCGCAGCGGTAAGCCCTCCCTTCTCCCCAAGCTGGCCACCCACTCCATTACCCTACCAGCGCGCACACCAGGCTCAGCCGGCGCTGCATGCCGCCGCTGTAGGTGCCCGCCGCCTTGTCCGCGACACCGCCCAGCCCCGCCTCCGCCAGCCGCCGGGACGCGGCCGCCTCCAGCGCCGCGCCGCGCAGGCCCTGCGAGCCCGAGGACCCACGACCCAGGACCGGGGGGTTGGGACACGGATTGGGGTTCGGGGCTGAGTGGGGCAGCGGATGTGGTTGGGTGCCCGGTGGCGCTGGACGCTGAGGCAGGCAGCAGCCCTCTCTGCGCCGCGTGCACGGAGATCGGGATTGGGGTCCGGGGCACGGGTTGGCTCGGGGCCGGGTTGGGAACCGGGCCTGGGCTGAATGCCGAAGGTAGCAGAGTTCCCGGGCTAGGCGCGTGCCCTGTATGCCCTGCAGCGACACGGCCCGGCCGCGGCCGCGGCGCGGACCGGGTGCGACACGGTGGGTCGGAGCAGGGCTGCGGGGCAGGGGGTGGTAGGCAGCGGCGCTCGTGCCGGGGCGTCAGCCCTCCCGCCCCGCCCACCTTAATGCCGCCGAACAGCCGCGCATGCTCGCGGCCGCTGAGGCTGGGCCACAGCACGTCGTGCTGCGGCACGATGCCTGCCAGGCCCGCCACGGCGCGAGGCTGGGAGGCCAGGTCCAGGCCGCACACGGCGATGGAGCCGGAGCTGGGCTCCAGCATGCCTGGGTTGAGTAGAGGGGAGGGAGGGGCCAGCGAGGGCACCGGAAGGTAACGTAAAGCAAGCGGTTGAGAGCCGGATCGTAGGGGCCGGGCGCGCACCCCAGGTAAGAGACGGGCTGGACCTCGATCGAGTCCCGCTTTCTGCGCACCTTGCATCATGCGCAGCGTCGTCGTCTTGCCCGCGCCGTTGGGTCCCAGCAGCCCCAGCGCCTCGCGCGGCCCCACCGCCAGGCTCAGCCGCCGCACCGCCACCAGGGGCTCGCCGCCCAGGCCCTGCGGGGCGGGGGGCGGGAGGGCGAACGGGCCACGCAGGGTGAGTGCCACAGAGGGCCGCTGGGGGCGGCCCGGCGGCTCCCCTTCGCGACCCTACGGCGCCACGGCTCAACGGGAGAAACCTCACAAACACCACGGGCAACGAGCCGCACCGTACCTTGGCCGGGAACACCTTGTGGATGTTGCGCAGCAGCAACGCCGGCGGCTCCCCGCCACCGCTACCGCCACCGCCCTGGCCCTCACGTGCTGCCTCCGGCCCCCCCTCCCCAGCCGCCACCCGAGCCCCTGGCGGCGCCACGCCGGCAGCGCCCGCCGCCCCCAGGTCCTCGGCGAACGAAAAGCTCCTGCCGCCGCCTCCAGCGCGACCCCACAGCCGCCGCAGCACGCCGCCGTCGAGTTCGGCCCGCGGCTGCCGCCGCGCTGCCGCTGCGGCCGCGGCCGCCGCCGCCACCTGCGCCTCACGCGAACGCTGCAGGCGGCGCCACTGCCGCTCCACCTCCCGCCGCTCCAAGCGGACGTCCTCGCCCTCGCCCTCCTCATCTGCCTCCGCCCGCGACGCCTCCTCGTCTCCCGTGGAGCCATCGGTCACAACCGCGCACCCCCCGCTGCTGCTGCCGCCGCCGCTGTGGGCGCTGGTGCCGAAGGTGGCGGCGGCGGCAGTGGCGGCGGCTGGCGGCAGCTGCACGACAGTGGCGCTGGCGGCGGCGACGGCGGCGGCGGCGGGCGTGCCTGCCTTGCCGGCGGCGGCTTTGACGGCGGCGGCGGCGGCCCGCTTGGCTTGCTGCCCAGCCAGCCACCTGCGGCGGGAGCGGCAGCAGCAGCACGTCGCTTGAATTGGGCGGTGAGTGTGCGAGAGCACCGACTGCCGCGGCAGCAGGCGCCACAGGCACGGGCGGGAGGTCGCCTGGGCAACACCGTGCGGCCTATGGGCGCAAGGTGTCAACAGCGAGCGCGCATGCGCCTGTAACCGCCCTGCGTGTCCGCCCCTGCCCCCTCGCGTGAACGCTGGCGGCCCCCGCCCCTGCGGCCCCCACCCCGCTGCTTTTTTTGCCGCGCCCCTGCCCTCCCGTCCCTTGCCTGTGCCACCGGGCCCGCGCGGCGGCGGGCGTGAACCAGTCCCAGCCGCGCGGGTCGTCTGGCCCCAGGGAGTAGCCCATGAGGAAAAAGGGATGGCGGCGGAGGCCCAGCTCGTCGGGGCCGAATACCTGGCGGAAAGGTAGTTGGGAGGGGGAGGGGGAGAGAAGCCACTAGGGTTTGACACGAGGAGGGCCGGCACAAGCCTCCGTCCCACTTTGTGGCGAGTGGCGCATACTCAGCACTGGGCCGTCACGCCCGCCCGCCCCTGGGCACGCGTGTCACCGAAACACACACGCTCCCTCCCCTGGCCCCAGCCCCTGCCGCCCACCTCGTTCCAGTAAAAGGCGCACAGCCAGCACCAGGCCGTCACCCCCGCCAGCAGCGCCCACGCCACGAGCGTGCCATTGCCCTCGTCGTGCAGCCGGGCCCAGGTGAGACCTGGCGGGGAGGAGAGGAGGAGGGGACCGATGGAGCGTGGGGTTGAGGGGGAGAGGAGGAGGAGGGGACCCATGGAGCGTGGGGTTGAGGGGGAGAGAGGGGGGAGGGGACCCATGGAGCGTGGGGTTGAGGGGGAGAGAGGGGGGAGGGGACCGAGCGGTGTGAGATTGAGGAAGGGGAGAGCCGATGGGGCAGCAGCAGCGGGACACGGCCTGGCAGAGGTAGCGGTCCGGCGGCCGGGACGGGCGGCCGGGAGAGGGGTTGCGAAGGGTTTCCGGGCCCGGGGAGTCGGGGTACGTGGCAGCAGTCTGCTCCTAGCTCCCTTGCCTCCCCTAGCATCCCGGCGTCATCTCAGCACGCAGGCGGCCGGCCCTCACCCGGCCCTCCGTTGGCTGCTGCCAGGAAGGCGTACTGCGCCATCTCCCACAGCCCGCGGAAGAGCGCAAAGGAGGGGAAGGCCTCGAGCAGTGTGGCCAGCCAGGCGGGGCCGGCGGCCACGAACTGTGGGAGCAGGGGGATGGAGCAGGGTCAGCGCTCCGGCCACTAACACACGGCCGCGTCCAGTGCCAAACACACACACGTGTCGTGCTGGTCGTGTTACTCCCTGTCCCCATTTCTGAACACACGCTTCCACCTCTTACACCCTGACCCCACCTGCGCCACCGCCATGTTGGCCACCACCACCAGGGTGGCGGTGGGACACACCCAAACACGCTTTCTCCCTCTCCTCCCCCATCCTTCTCCCCCTCCCCCCACCTGCGCCACCACCATGTTTGCCACCAGCCCAGTCAGCACCACGGTGGCGGTGGCCGCCAGCGTGCCGGTGCCGGCCGAGCCGAACAGCGCGCCAAACCAGAAGGCCCAGGCCACCATGCAGTTGCCCCAGATGATGTAGAACAGGATCTGGCGGGGGGAGTGGGAGGGAAAGGAGGGGGATAGCAAGGGGCGAGCGTGTGTGTTCAGAAATATTCACCAAAAAACGGAACCTACACACAACGCCCTGTGTGTGTATGTTTGGGGCGCCGCGGTCGGGGATATTCGCACACGTGCCGTCGTCCCCTGCACACGCCCTCGCCGCGCCATCTCGCTCTGCCTCCACCTGCACCCCAGCGCCTGTCTTGATGAAGATGTTTAGCTTGACGACGGCGCCAAAGCCCACAAACACGGCCATGTAGGTGCCGTACAGCAGCGCGAACCAGACGTACGCGGCCAGCGTGGCGGCCGCGGGCGACAGGCCTTGCTGCCGCATCAGCAGCTGCGCGCCCGACTCCCGCTCCGAGATGAGCGCGTGCACAAAGGTCTGCGGGAAGGTGGGGGCGAGGCGTAGGTGGAGGCGTGGGGAGGGTGAGGCGCTGGCCAGCAGGTGCTTGTGATGCCGTCTCGCCCGCATGGATACCGTACCGCATGGCTACAATAGCGCGCATGTGCGGCACGGCCCCCACCGGCAGCAGCAGCTGCATGAGCCACATGAAGAACAGCGGCCCCAGCAGCGACGCAAAGTCCAGCGCCAGCGGCAGGCCGCGCGTGGGGAAGCCCTTGTAGCCTGGCCCGTCGCCGGGGGAAAGGTATCGCAGGGCAGGGTCGGAGGCAGCGCGACATGCGCGCCCGGACAGGGGCCTCGGCGTGCGCCGGCAGCACCTAGCCCTGTCGGCGGGCCAGGGCGTTTGGATCGACGGCGGCTGGGCCGCGGCAGCCCACGCCACCACACAACCACCGGGGCCGCCCGGATGCTCGCAGCAGCGCGGGAACCGCCGCCACCTCACCCGCCAGCCGAGCCACCCAGGCCGCGCCGCGCGCCGCCGCGCCGCCCGCCGTGGCGCGCGCGGCCGCCAGCTGCCGCAGCCAGGCGTTGGCGGCGGCGTTGAGCGGCGCCGACCAGCGCTGCACGCGCGGCGCGGTGCCGGCCTGCACGGCGGAGGAAGGCCCACGAAGGGCGCACGAGCGCTTGCGTGCGCGATTGGAGGTCCGCTATGCCCAGCCCCACCCTCCCATCCGTACGAGCGTCGGCCGCGACGCGCATCGACGGCATCACACAGCAGCCGTCTCGGCCCGCACCCGCACCCGCACCCGCACCCTCTTGCAGAGCCCATCGATGGCCCTTCGAGTGAGTGCTTGAGCGGCTCGGGCCCCGGCTTCAGCTGCGGTCGGCCACCGCGCCAGCCCCAGTATGCAGACGGCCACCCTCACAGCGCCCATCGTGACCGGTGGCCACTGCCCTGCCGCGGTCCCTGGCGGAGCTCAGGAGTCCAACAGCACGCCCGGGAGCCCCGCCCGCCTCCCGTGCGTCCGCACCTGCAGGTTGGTGTTGTTGACCCACAGCCGCAGCTGCAGCCCACGCGATGGGGACGAGTCGCCCCAGTCCAACACCCCGCTAGGGTACTGCGCCATCGCATTGACGGCGTCGGCATCGGCGGCGCCGCCGCCGCCGGATAACGTTTCCACCGACGCCACCTTGGCCGGCGCCGGCGGCAACGGCGCCGGCGGCGGCGGCGGCGGCGATAGCGTCGGCGGCAGGGGCGATGGTGGTGGCGGCGGCGGCGGCGGTCGAGGCGCCGTCACTGGGCGGAGGTCCTCAAGCAGCTCCGCCAGTGCGCCGCTGCTGCCGCCGCCGCCGGCCGCATTTGGCGGCGCGGCGGCGGTGTCATCTGGCGCGGCCACAGCAGCGGCAAAGGCCCGCCACACGTCCGATGGCTGCTCCGCCGCCGCCGGCACCTCTGCCAGAGACCGCGCGCCTCCGCCGTTGCCGGCTCCGCCGGACAGCAGCAGCGGCCGCTGCGCCGCCGGCTGCAGCAGCGCCGCCTGCAGAAGCATCCGGCGGCCTCTGGGGGTCGTGGCGGCGCCGTCGCCAACGCTAACGTTGCTGGCGGAGGCTGGGGCGACGGCGACGGCGACGGCGGCGGCGGCGGCGGGCAGGCAGCCGGACTCAGACCAGCCGCAGAACAGCTCTCGCTGGATGGCAGCGGCGTCGGCCCGCCTGCGGCCACCAGGGTTGCACGCATGGGGCCGCGGGCCAGCAGAGGGTCGGCAGGAGAGGCGGGTCGTGGCTCATGGTTAGGCTGTGGCGGCGCAGCGCGGCCATGGGTTGGCGACATGGGCATGGACGTGCGCCCCCCACCCCAACGGCCTCCTGCTGCGCCGCCAAAGGGCAGCACACAGCTGCTGCCCACTGCTGCCCACTGCTGCCCACTGCTGCCCACTGCTGCCCACTCACGGCTGCGGCTGCCAGGTGGCGCAGGCCAGCGCCGGCATCCCCAGCCCCCGGCTGAGGCCGCACGACAGCTGGGCCAGGACCGTGGAGTCGGTGGCCGTGAGGGCGGAGCAGTTGGTGGACAGGTGGTACAGCGGCAGGGCCTGGGGGCGGAGGAGGATAGGAAGGTCCGGGTATGGGCAGGGGCATGAGCAGGGCATGAGCAGGGCATGTGCCGGAGCTGACACATGTCCCGACACACGGACCCCGCCTCAGTGCCGCCTCAGTGGGCATGTGCCTGCTGCGGTTGCGTACGGAAGCCGCTGAAGTACGTTGTCAGCGCTGCCGCCAAGACCCCACCTGCGCTGGGTCCGCCAGCGCGCTCGCCAACGCCCCCTCCGCCCCGCCGCTGCCGCCGCCAAGCAGCCCCCCGCCGCCGCCTCCGGCCGGCGAAGCGCTGCTGGCAGCGCCGCCGGGCGCGGCCGCGCCAAACAGCCTCGAGCCGCGGATGAGCGCCGGCTCTAGCAGGTTTGTGTAGGTGGGCTCGGCGGCGGTGGCCAGCAGGAAGTCGTAGTCCGCCAGCAGGTGCGTCAGCGCCTCGGTCGCGTTGGCGAGCAGCTCCGGCGTCAGGGAAGCGGCGGCGGCGGCGGCGCCGCCGCCGGGCGAAGGGCCGCCGGCGGTGCCGAGCAGGAGTGCGGCGACATCGACGGCGGGATCGCACAGGTCGACGGCGGCGCCGGCGCCACCGGCACCGGCGGCGGCGGCGGCGGCCGCTCCGCCGCTGCCGGGGGCGAGGAAGCCGGCCAGGGCGACGAGCAGAGGGTTGGTGGCGGCGGTAGAGGTGGTGGTCGTGTTGGAGGAGCGGGGGCGGGTGGTGGTGTTGCTGCGCTGCAGCGAGGAGCGCAGCTCCAACAGATCCTGCGCGCGGCAGCGGCAGCGGTGGTGGTGATCGCATGGTTTGCGAACGACAAGCAAGCCCCCCGCAGCGCAACACCGCGGCCCGTGCTGGCGGCAATCCATGGCAGCCCATGGCAGCGGTCCGTGTCGAGCCCCATTCCTGCAAGCTGGCGACCAAAGGCTGCGCTCTTTTCGCTTGCGCTATCCTATCCTTGTCACGTCCTTTTCAGCCATATGCCGAGCTTCGTATCGGCGCCCCACAGCGCCAAATCCTTGAGCGCCCCAGCACCGCCGCAGCAATTTCCGCCATAGCACCAGTCGTCCCTCGCATCGCCCCTGCGCCCAGCCCCGCCTGCACAAGGCGGGTGCCAAAGCCCGCACTCCTTGCGCGCACGCCACGTGCAAGTGTATCATGCCCAAGGCTATCCATGTGTACCCAGCAGCCACCCCACAGCCTTACGCCGCACCTGCACAAGGCGCGTGCCCACGCCCACGTCGCCGCCCGGCGGCACCAGCTTGGCGCTGAGGGCCGCGGCGGCGGCCGGGTCGGCGCCTGGGGCACAGGAGGGGCGCAGGTGGGGCGAGCAATGCGGGGGTTCAGGGGCCGCGCCCACCAGCCCCACCGCCGCGACTTCCTGCTGTCAGCACACTGCCGGCCATCGCAACGGCCATCCCCGCCTGCTGCAAGTGCCGCGCAGGCAGGCAGGCGCCAACCGCTCCACCTGTGACGCGCACCTGTGAAGGGCGCCACGATGGGCGGCGCCGCCTGCTGCTGCGCCGCGCCGGCGCCAGCGCCCTGCGCTGCCGGGCCCACGGCCGCGGCTGCGGCCCCGCTAGCAGCTAGAGCCGGCCGGTACTCCTCCGGCGGCACCTGCGGCGGTGGCCGGCGCAGCGGCGGCTCTCTCAGGCCGGGAGACCACGAGCCCACCACACCCAAGCCCATGCAGCGGCTGCCTGGGCCGGTGCCGTACGGTGCCGTACGGTGCCGTACGGCATACGCCTTGCGCAGCGGCGGCTCTGTCAGCGAGCTTGCACACGCGGCTTGCGAGGAGGGCCACGAGCCCAACAACCAAAGCCCACACACCGGCTGCCTGTGCCTGTACTGTGCAGTACGGCATGCGCGCGCCGCACACACACCGCGAGGCGCTGGGCGTGTCGTTTCAACTGGTGCATGAACACACCTGCAGTACGGCGGGCCACGTGGGCGGGTGCCGTACGTCGCAGAATGCCACCTGGCCGTACGTGCTGAACTGCGCCCCGCAGTCCGACTCGTTGCGAGCCTGGCGGTGGGAGGGTACCGTAGTAGGGTGGAGTTTGGGGAGTTGCAGGCGGTGGAGGGGTCCGGTCGGGAGGTGGGCTGGGGAGCAAAGGTGCGTCGTGCAGGGATGGGCAGGGGCGAGGAAGGGTCCCGTGCGCCGCGCAATCTCGTGTACGAGCATGCATGCCGTACGGCGGGTGCTCCGCCCGCCTTGCCGTACCTGGCACTGCGCGTACGGCGAGCAGGGGCGCTGCGGCGTCGCGTCGTAGCACTCCCACGCCCAGCTGCTGCTGTTGCCGCCGGCACCTCCGCCAGCCGCCGCCGCCGCTGCCGCCGCTGCCGCCGCGGCCGCTGCGACGCTGGTGTTGGCGCCTGCGGTGGCTCCGAGAGAGGGGCAGGCGGAGCGATCGGGGCGCGGTCGCGGACCACAGCCAGCGACGCGACGGGACGACTCCCCACCCACTTCGAGCATCGCGGCAATCCAGCCGCTGCCAGGCTAAACCCCACAAAGCAACGGCCGCCGTTGAACCCCCGCCAGCCCCACGCGTCGTTGGACTAGCACGCCTGGCCCGCAGCTGGTGCTCGTTCACGGCCTCCCCCCGGCCCCACCTGCACTCCAGCGGCGCAGCGGCCCGCAGCCCACGATCCACAGCCCACGGCCCACAGCCACCCGCAACTTTGCTCAAACGGCTCTGAGCCGTGGGCCCTGCCCCCAGCCGTATTCCTGGCTGCCTGCGCCCAGCTGCCGTCCGCTGCCCCTTGCCACCAGCCGCCTGCTGCTCAGCCCCCAAGGCTCCAGCCTCGCACCCAGCGGCCTCGCACTCAGCGCCGTGGCCCCTTCCTTGAAGCTCCATACCCCCGTGCCCCCTGCATGGACGCACCCAGCGGTACCCAGTCGCAGCAGCTGAGGCAGCGGCAGCCGCAGCGGTAGTCGTCCGAGGAGGAGAGCGAGGAGTTGACCAGCCGCTGCAGGACCTGGTGCAGAGGGGCGAGGAAGGGGGGGACAGGAGAGAGCGCGTGCGTGGGTGCGAGGGAGATGGATGGATGGATTGCTGGGGCTCTGACCAACGTCCTCGCTGCTCCCACATGTGCAAGCCGCTCCTCTGCGCCTCCCCGGGCACGCACACGCCACGAACCCTGTCCCCCTCAACCCTCCCTCGGCCCCCTCACCAGCAGCAGCACGCAGAGTATCATGGGCAGCCCCACCAGGCACAGGTTCTGGCCCCATGCGCGGCGCTGCGGGCAGGGAGGGAAGATGGGGCGTGTTGGCACGAGGAACACACGTGCACGCCCCGCGGCAGGCCGACGCTAGCAGAGCCAAGCTTGTGCCGGTGTGCACGTGAGGACTTACGCCAGCCACAGGCCGGGCGCAGCATAGCCGACGCAAGCGGCCGACCAGCGAACCCCTGACGTTGGGGAACTCGGGGACCCACACACCTGCACCGCCGCGTTGCGGCGCATCACCGCCGCCGTCTGCACCGCAAACAGCCGCCACCCCTCTGCCGCCTCGCCGCCCGCTGCCTCCGCGGCGCCGCCGCCCTCATCGGCGGCGGGGGCGGCGCCGCCGCCGGCAGCGGGCGCGTGCGGTAGATCATCCGCTGCAAGCGGCGCCGAGCCCCCGTTCTGTCGCAGCTGCGGCGGTGGCGAGGGTTCTCGCCGCGCGTCCATAGCAGCTAGCTGGGAGCTCCGGCTGAGCTAGGCTATGCTGCTGCGAACAGCCGCTGAGCACGAGGCGCCGAGCGCTGGACCGACCCGGGGGTCGCGAAACTGAGTAGCTGAAGGCCGCCCCTGGGACGAGCTCGCCAGTGGTGGATCCGGCGCGAGCACGGCGCTGCGGTCGTGGTCGCGCTAGCTGCTCGGCCGCAACGCCCGCGGCCCGCGTGTCAGGAGCTTCAAGTCAGAGCTGCACAGTTGACTGAGGAGTATGATCAGGAGTATGATAAGCGGCGTCGTCGTCGCGGTCGTCGTCGTGCAGGTGGCGTTGTCGCGAGGAGCAGCTGCTTTGTGCGACTGCGGAGGGAGGGCCGCACAAGCTGCAGTGATCGCAGCACACGAGTTGGACGGTCCGCTGCCGGCCCCGAGCGTACGCCGCCGCCGTCGCTGCGTCGCAGCTCCTCGGATCGCCGGCGCCGATCGCGCTGTGCTACGCTGTGAGTGTTGCTCGCGAAGCCGCGGGAGGCGCCGCCCGGCCGGCTTGGCCGCCCGCGCCGCGCCCACGGGACCCGCCGAGGGCTGTCACCTGCGCGCCCCTCACCGCCCCTCACCGAGCCGCCGCCGTCAGCTCCGCTGCCGTCACGCGCGCACGCCCCAAGCCGCCACCGCCCACGCAGGCGGCCTCTTGGCAGCGCGCGGTGGCTGCTCGCTCGCCGGCCCCCTGGCCCTCGCTGCCCCCTCTTCCGCCGCACAGCAAGGCGGCCGCTTGGCAGTGCCGCACCGCAGGGCCGCTGCAGCTGCCGGCGCCTGCCCTCTGCCGCCTGCCCGCCGCGGGCCCGGTTGTCAAGGCACCATCCGGCGGTGCGCCCAGCGGCCGCCGGCGCCTGCTGCAGCCGTTGCGGCTGCAGCCGCCCCGCGCTGGGGGCCCGCCGCCGCGGCCTGCCGGCAGGCGGCGTGGCGAGGGGCGGCGGGGGGCCGCCGCCGCCGGCCGGCAGGGGGGCCGCCGCCGAGGTGCTCACGGCGGCAGGCCCGCCGCGGCCCGCAGCTTGTCGCCTAGGCCGGCGGCGGTCAGAAGGGCGCCCAGCTCGTCCAGGGAGGCGGCCACCACCTCGCTGCGGGCCCCCGGGGAGAGGTCGGAGGAAGCGGAAGGGGAAGGGGCGCGCGTGTGTGTTCTTGTTCAAGGGGAGGGAAGGGACGGGGGCAGCGCTCCCACCGTCATTGCATTGCAGCACAGGAGCGGCAGGGTACTTGGGGCGAGGCTGCGTCGCACCGGTAGTCGGAGAAGCCGGGCGCCACTGGCGCGGCGGCCGCGGCGGCGGGCTGAGGCCCCGGGCAGGGCTGGTGGGCCACCACCTCCATCATGCGCTCCTTGCACTGCGGTGGAGGGCTGGGTACTACGTTAAAACCACAGGACCGCCAACAAGATCAAGTATGCACAGCACGTGTGAAGCGGGGGCCCGGGGCATGGTGGCCATGGCGGAGACCGTGGCCATGGCGTGGGCCTGGCCAGGCCGCAGCCTGCCTGCACACCTGGCCAGGTCAACGGCTCTTGGCTCGATCTTTATCATTCATTCCACCACCCTCACGCCCCCCTTCCGTGGCCCGTGTCGTACAAGCCGCGCTAACGCACCTTGCGGCCTCGCGAGTCCACGTCAACCGCCTCCGTGCGGTGCCGTATGAGGTACTGCCGTACGTCCTGGCGCTGGCCCTGCAGCAGCAGCAAGATGAGCTGGCCGCAGAAAACCAGCCGGCCTGCGGGGGAGGGGGGGCGAGCGCACACAGCGGCAACAGGGCAGCGCTCAAGCCACGCCTGCTGCTGCCTGGCCCTCAGCCCCTCAACCCCTCAACCACAACCCCTCAACCCTTGAGCTCCTCAGCAAACCGCAAACGGTCACCAACGGCGATGCATGAGACTGGGTCTGCAATGCGCCACCCACCTGTAAGCCGCAGCTCCCGAACCCAGGCGCCGATGGTACGGCAGTACAGCCCCCGGTCGTGCATGTGGTCAATCCGTACCAGCAGCACCTGTACGGCACGCCACGGCGCGATGCTGTTACGCGCCCACGCCGGTCGCACACTGCCGCCTTCCCTCCGCGTGTGCCATGCGGCTTGCTGGCGCCGCCTGCCGCCCGCCTGCCTCCGCACACGCACCCAGCCCCTGTCGTGCCCCGCAGCGTCTGCCTGCCAGCCTATCAACCATGTCCTGACCCGCGTGTGGACGCATGGCGCCGGTGACCCCCCGGCGCCTGGCGGTGAAAACCCCTGCACCCCTGCGGACCGGTGTGGCCTCACAGCGCCGCACCCACCTCCAGTTCGGGACCGCCATCCCCACCGTCGGCGCGGGCGCGGCCCTGCCGCTGCGCCTCCGCCGCCTCCGCCGCCTCCTCCTCCGCCGCCTGCTGCGCCGCTTCCTGCAGCTGCTCCAGCAGCTCGTGCAGGCAGGGCCGGGCCTGTGAGGGAGCCGCACGCGACACGATGGGGCACCTCTCGGGCCACCTCGCCGCCGGGCTATGGGTTCCATCTGCAGCAGCACGTGCGTTGCTGTTGCGGCAGCTGGGGGCAGCAAGGGCGCCCGCAGCGTCATAGCAATACCAGCTGCATGGGCGGATGGATGGATGGATGAATGGACGGATGGATGGATCCGGGCATCGCTGGATCCAAGCAACTGGTGGCAGCGCGCACCTCGCTGGCGGCCTCCAGCAGGGCGTCGCGCAGTCGGGCAGACAGCGAGTCGCACCACTCGCGACCGCCCGCGCGGCAGCCGGCGGCGGCGCCGCCGCCGGGCCGGGCGGCGGTGACGCTGCAGGAGGCTGACGGCGCTGTCGCCGCCGGCGGGGCGGGGTAGCCTGGCGGCAGGGCTAGGCGGAGCTCCAGAGCCGCGGCGGAGCCGCCGTCGACAGGTGCGCTGGCGGGTGAACAGGGAGTGGCGCGCTCTGATGAGAATGGGGCGATTTTGCAGGGTCGGGGCTGCAGTTATGGAGAGCCATTAGCTGCTCGTACCTGCAGCGAAGTGTGATGTCTAGGCTGCTGGCGGCTAGCGTGGCAATGGCGTCGCAGGTCTGGGGTGCGCAACGTGGCATCGTGCGGGTTAGAGTGCAGGGAAAGGTAAGGCTGCAGGTTGCAAGTCGCGCAGACCTCATCAACTTCGCCAGCCGCAGCGAGCTCCACGAGCTGCTGCAAGGCCGCGCCGAGCACGACCGATTGCTCGCCGTGCACCGCCTGCAGCGCGGCAAGTTCAAGAATTGCATCCATGCCTTGATTGAGACCCCTGTATGACGGCGGCTGTAGGTTTAGTGCAGATGAGCTCGGCAAGGCAGACCGTGTCACACACGACACAGTTATCGGCAGTTTGTTTTGACTGTTACAGTGATTAATGTATTACATGTTGCGCATATGGTACAGGTGCTGTCGTTCGTAAGCAGGCCCGCGGGTCGCTTGCCGCATCGTGGCCCGCCAAGGGCTGCTGCACATGGGGTGTCCCGGCGTACTCGCCGCAACTGACAAGACCTCTAGACTTTGCAGTTGCCACACAACACGACCCTCGAGCGTTGCAAACTTTCGATTCGCGGTTTCTCAACTTCCTCAGCTTTACAGCATTGACGTGTAACAGAAACTATCAGAACACAATTTTAAGTATCTGCATTGTCACAAACAAACAAAGAAGCGTGTAGGAGTACGCCATGGCGTTAACGAAGCCGAGATGTGCGCCAATGTTAATGCTACTGGCTGCCACGGCCATTGCATTTTTAGCAGCCCCGGCAGGTGTGACTATTCGCATGGCGTCGGGCTGGTTCTGGTGCCTGGCGGGCGAATTGCAGACTACCAATCGCGACAGCTGCTTTTTCTAGCGACAAGCCATCTTCTATTCATACGAATGAGTGCCTACTAGCACCGCCTAGTCGTGAGGCGCCGTGCCTCACTTCACCGGGCACGGTGCTAACGGCGCGGTGCCGCGGCTCGACACAGCTCGACCGGGCTTGCCTTGCCAACTCGCCTAACCCGCACCCGCTGCACCTTTGCTTCGCCACCAACCCTGCTCCGATCGTGTCCCCCTCCCTCCCTCAAATGGCCCTCTCGCAGGCGCCGCAGACGACGAGCGAGCGCGCCTCTTTCTACGGCGGCCGCCCCCGGCCAAGCGCCTCTCCCGACCGCCGCCGTCGCTGCCCAACGAGCCGCCCGTTCCGCCTCCGCCACCCCCACCGCCCCCGCCGCCCCCACCGCCTCCGCCACAGCCGCCCGTTCGCCGGAGGCCTCCCCCTCCCCCTGTGCTGCCGCTCACTGACTGCCAGACCTGCTACATTGGTAAGCGGCTGCTGTGTGGGCCCGTGCCAACATACCGGAACAGGAGCAAGTTCTACTGCTCCTGGCAGGGGGATCCATGGTCGCGGATCGTCCTGTTTGGCCCTAAATGACGGCCGCTCTTCCTGCGCTTCCTCAAGCCCGCATCGCACCTAGACCGAGCGCCTAACCGCAACCCTCTGCGCCCCTTTACGCCCCTCTGCGCCCCTGCTGCTGCACTGCCGCCGCCGGACGCCACCGCCCCATAGTCGAGGGTGAGAGGCTGGCCGGTTCGCTCGCACCCACACCACACTCGCGCCGCGTGCGCGCCGTCTTGCCGCCGCCCTCGCCTCCACCGTCCGCGCCGGCCCGCCGCCTCGCCCTGGGTCATGACAAGCTCAAGTCGAAGCGTAGTCCCTCCTGCACCTCTGCACCTCTGCAACCCACCCTGCTACCCTTTCGCAGTCGTGGGTCCGGACGGCACCCAGAACAGCACGGACTTCGACTGGTCGGATTACCGCTTCTGCGCGGCCGAAGGCTGGTCGCGCGACGCGTCGCTGAACCCTTACCCCAACTGTGAGTCGAGCTCGCGGAACACAAGTGCGCAAACATACCCCCAACACCGCCAGGGGGGTCCCGTCCTGAGCACCGCCGCTTGAACGGGGCATTACAGCACACCAACCACCCGCCCGCACGACAGCGATGCTACCTCACGTTTGCCCTGCACTGGTGGCCGTAAACGTGGTTACGTGCACCTCAGGCTGCCATGCCGCCGGCGAGTACGCGGTGGAGAGGTTTGAGGAGTTTAGCCGCGCCGGCATCACACGCGGCTTCACAACCTACTCCTGCGACGGCAACCGACTGCGCATCTGCGGCACGGTGCGCGCCGGCAAGGCGGCGCTGCTGGTGGGCGACGAGCCGTCGAGTGAGCATGGCGCCATGTCGGGGGATGGGGTTGGTGGGGTCTGGGTCCAGAGCAGGGCCCGCGGTGTGGCCCCGTGTGCCCCTGCGGGCCCAGGCACGCGCGCGCTCCGCTACCGGACGGGCTATCGCAACGCGGGCCCTGCCACGCCCCGTCCTGTCGCGGCCACGCCCCGCCCCGGCCCGCGTGACTCGCTCGGCACCTGTCGCCGCCCCTGGCCGCACCCCGCCGCCAGGCGAGGAGGCGCTGGAGCAGCGGGCGGCGCTGTTCGACAACGCCTTTGCGGCCGACAGCAACCAGGTGAGGGGCGCCGCGGGGCATGGCGGACAGGACGTCACGGGAAGGGCCGTCACAAAAGGAGTCGCAAAACAGGCCGGCGTAGGTGACGCAGGACGCCGCCTCGGCTGCGGCGTGAGCCAGCCGTGAGGCGCCTCAAGGGGGGCAGGCACGGCTGCACGCGTGCGGCGGAGTGCAGCTGTGCCCGAGATGTGTCGCACCTCTGTCGCAGCTCTTTCGCAGCTCCAGCAGCTCCGTCGCAGCTCTGTTGGCCGCGCCTGTCGTGCTGTGCCCGTGCAGCTGTCAACCGCCGGCCTCCACCGCCCCCTCAGCCCGGCAGCGGAGCCAACAGCTGCCGGGCGCCACCCACCTGCTTCCTCATCTTCTCGCTCCCCTCCTGCTCCCTCCTTGTGACACTAGCCCTGCTCGCTTCCCCGCTCCTCCCCCGCCCCGCCGCCGCAGTGCCCCATGGTCCTCATCAACTCCACCGCCCGCCTCCACACCGAGCTGCCGACCGGCCCTTCAGGCGCCCGCGACGCCGCCTGCCTCCCCATCGACGACGTGATGCCCTTTTCCTGCCCCGAGCCCAACCGGGCGGACGTCACCGAGGGGCCCTTCCCTAGCGCAGAGTGGGTGACACGACCTGCGGGTTGGGGCTTTTGGGGTACAGTTTTGGGTTGGGGTGGGGGTGGGGGACTTGGATGGCATCTCGGGGACTCGGAGGCTGGCTCAGGCTGGCTCGTTCGCGTGACTGGCCTTCGGTGCCACCCCCCGCACCCCACACCCCTGGCAGGTGCCATGACGAGATCGGCGCCACTCGCTTCCGGGTGGAGCCGTACACCGAGGTGCGACCTTGGCGCACGGAGGCATATGGCCACGACACTTCGTTACTTTGGTGCCATCATATCACTGTGTGTCATCATAACAACGTATGATAACATTTCAGCTGCCTTCATTGCGTACACGTGCGCGGCACTCCCTTCCGGGTGGAGCCCGACACCGAGGTGCACGGCTGTGGGTACCCATGGGTGCGTGGCACAGTGTGTGTTCACGCGTTAGGTGGAACAGTACCCAGGCAGTGTCGTGCTGCATGTCGTGCCTTGCCGTGCCGTGTTGTGCTGTACCCGCCGCCAACGGCTGCAGCGCAGTGGCCCGCGGCGGCCGCTGCCCCCGCCCCGCGGGTCGTGCGGGAGACAAGAGGTACAACGTGCCCAGCGGGATAAAGCCGGCAAGCCCTCCACCACCCACGCCTCTCGCCCGGCGCCTTACCGTCGCCGCAGATCGTGGCGGACGGCGAGGAGTACCGGCTGCACTGCCTGCGCCTCACCACAGGGCCCGTTGTGGATCCCTCGGTGAGCGGCGGTGGGGCACGACTGCGGTTTTCATGAAAGGGTGGCGATGTGGTCCAGGGTGCTGATGTGGTGTGTGAGGGATTTTTGGCGATCTCTAGCCATCTTGAGGTACTCGGCAAGCTGCGGTCGTGGGCTTTGCACCAGTGCCAACTTCCCACTAACGCCACGCCACCGTGCCACGCCGCATGCCCTTGGCTGCCATGGGCTTGGCTGTCATGGGCATGGCTGTCATGCCCTTGGCTGTCATGGGCTTGGCCGAGGTGCTCCGCTCCACCAGCGCCCAGAGGCCGTGCCGCAAGGCGCCACGAGCCTGGCCATGCGCCTCCTTTCCCCTTTCCCCCTCCGCCTCCCTTAGACCCGCTGCGGCGCCTCCGACGCGCTCGCCTACATGGCGCTGCGGCTGGCTTGCTGACACGAACACACGCTCTGCTCTCCCGCCCGGCCCCTCCCCTCACCTCTCCTTCCCCCTCAGACCCGCTGCGGCGCTTCCGACATGCTCGCCTCCATGGCGCTGTGGCTGGACCAGTCCGCCGCCGACAGCTTCCTGGGGGCCTATCTGCTGCAGACGCTGCCGGACGGGTCCTTCAACAAGACCAGCCTACACTGTGGGTGGCGTAATCGCCGCTCGGGGTCACGATGGCGACATCGCCAATGGCACTACTGCACGTAAAGACACTTGAATGTTGTGATTGTTCGTTGTGACGGTGTGTTCAAGTGTTAAGTAAAAGGTGGTGATGGATGATAATAAATATGCCCTCCCGACACCCCGCGCAGCCGAATGGGGCCATGACGGTGACAACGCGCTCATCGTGGGGCCCATCGGCCTGCGCGCGGAGGACATGGCGGTGTCGGGGCAGGCCATGGTCTGCATCCAGATGTACCTCGAGGAGAGCATCTGGTTCTACTCCGTGAGATCGCCTGCCCCTGCTGCTACCGCGGCATGAATGGCCATACGCTGAGCAGGGTGTCGCGACGCCGTGACGTGGCGTGTCGTACCGCCCAGCCGGAACTTGTCCGTACCTGCTCCCGTACGGCCGCAGGTCGACCCGATGGGCTACGTGTGGGCCTCGCTGTACGACGAAACCGAGTCGTGCTGCCCGGTGAGGGAGGGGGCGAGCGGCAGCAGGCATGTGGCGGGCAGGGGCAGGGGCAGCAGGCGTGGCGGCGCAGGCAGACTGGTGGAGCTTGCGTCTGCTGCGGGGCCCGTAAATGACTGCGCTAGGCAGCAAAACACTGCCGTAGCCTCGATATGGCAGCACAGCGCGGGGACGGGGGACCGGCGGGCAGGCGATCCACCTTCCCCAAGGGCCGGACAGCGCGCAATCCGGCGTGAGGCACGTGGCCACAGACCCGCGGGCCGGCGCTAGACTGGGAGCCAGCACAGAGCCTCGACGGGGGGCCGCCGGGCTGGTCGCGTGGCGCGGGGCCTGACAGGCACCTGGCCGCATCCCCAGCCCCCCAAGCACACGGGCGACGCCTCGCTCCACCGCTCTCCCAGCGCAGCACCAGCTGCTGGACCTGCGAGCCTGACCCCCATGCCGACGGCGCCTGTGTCTTTCTCCCCGCTGCAGACGTACTACGCCAACCGGTACTGAGACGGCCCACCGCCCACACCATCGCAACGAGCTGCTCGAGCTTCACCAGCAATACCGGTAGTCGAATCGGCGTGAGGGGTGCTGACGACGCTGCATAGTCGAATCAATATGTGTGGGGGGTGCTGATGGCGCGGCGCGCGGGAGCAGGGGAGCATGGGCGGTGCAGGGGAGCCGCCTGCGATACGGCGGCGCGACGCGATTGGGGGATATTGACGGCCGGGCGGTGGCCGGGTACGTGCCAGAGCTGTTAGGGTACGTGTGCGGTGCAGCATTTTGAATAAGCGGACCTCCGCGGGGGCATACGGGCTGAGGCTTGCGGGGCGCTCGGCGACGCGCGCGCACGATGGCAGGAGGGCACGGCGGGCCATGTAAGGCCATGTAGGGGATGGTCAATCGATCAAGCAACCGCTTGCGGCGGCGACGGGAGCGGGGCTGCAATGCGTGATCATGCAGGGGGAATGCGCTGGGAAACACGCGTCCTGGCGCGATAAGCTGGGGCCATCTCCCCTGGTCATAACCCCAAGTGAGCAGACATGTGAACAGACCGCGCATCTAAAGCCGCAGCCGGTGCACGTGGGCAGCAGAGGTTTGCAGTCTGCTCTTGATCTTGGGGACAAAGGTTGGTGTGTGGGGAAGAAGCAACAGTCAATCGACGGCAATAGCGCCGGGCTGGAGCACAGGGAAAGGGCGGATAGCGCCGGGCTGGAGCACAGGGAAAGGGGCGGAGGTGGTGGTGGGGCGAAAGCGGATGATGGGTACGGTTGACACGCTATGTGTGCGCATGCACCTTGCAAACTCTTGTAAACTACAAGGGACATCGTTCCTAATCAATCTGCTTGGGCAGCGGCCGCGACCTTGCCACTTCGCTTGCCACATAGCTGCATGCGATGGCCTCCTTACGGCTCAGACGCTACAAGTGATCGTTTCAACCGCCGTTTAAGGCTTACAGTGCTTCAGGTCGGTAGCGATGTCGGCGAAGGCGCGCATGCTAGCCTGCGCTCGAGCCTGTGCCGCGCTCGGAGCGAACTGCTGAGCGAACCGTTATAGGTGGCGCCACAATTACATATGGTTTCTCCACGCAGGGGACCCCTCTCGCCGCTTCCCGACATCGGCAGCCATGGCCGCAGCCACGCATACCCTACCGCCCGCCAAGCGCTTGGCAGCAGCCGGCGAGCCCCCGCTACAATGCTCGCTCCCAAGCTCCGACGAAACGGGGCCTTGCGACCCTTCCGGCCCTTGCCCAAGCGCCTGCAGCTCCTCCGGCCCCGCCCTGCTCGACGTGCTCCACGCCGCCCCGCGGCTGTGGTGGCTGCTGTCGCGCCGCGACGCCGCCGCCGTTCGCTGCGCCAGCCGCGGCGCGCGCTGCCTTCATGATGCCGCCGCCACGCGCCTGCACCTGCGCCTGCACCTGCTGCCGCAGCAAGGGCGACAGACGCAGCCCCTGCCCGAGGCCCAGCAGCAGGGGCTACGGCTGGCAGCGGCGCAGGCGCAGCACCAGCCGCCAGGCGCGGAGCCACCGGCGGCGCAGCGCCCGCCGCAGGGGCCACCTCCGCCGCAGGCCGTTGGTGCGCCGCCGCCAGCGCCGCCGCCAGCGCTCGCGGCGGCGCTGGCGGGCCTAGCGGCGCGCGGCTGCCGGCCTGGGGAGGTGGCTGTGACGGCGCTGGCGGCGCCACCGCCCATGGCTGTGTGAGTATTCGTTTAAAAGGAGCGGAACACGCCCCGCGGGGCACGCGCTGGCTTGAATGACGCGTTAGTCGTGCGTAGGAAGCGGAGGGATGCTGTGTGGGTGTCTGGCTTCAGGGCCAAGAGCCGGGGTGCGATGTCCGACCTACTGGCGTGGCGCAAGGTTGCCACTCGGATGGACGCGCCCAGTCGGCACGCCGGACGCCCGGATGAGAGGGTCACAATGGCGCGCCACGACGGCACGAACCCACCAACACCCGCCTACAGGCTGGCGTCGCTTCAAGCCTGCGCCGCCGCAGCCACGCGGGTCGAGCTGCGCGGCCCGCACGCTACGCGCGCCGCCGCCGCCGCCAGCCCCGGCGGCGCCGCCGCGCTGGCGGCGGCGCTGCCCGCCTGCGGCCACCTGTCCCTCGACCTGTACGACGCCGCCGCCGCGGCCGCCGCCGACGCCGCGCTGCGCGGGCCGCTGGGCGCGCGCCTGTCGAGCCTGGACCTCGACCTGTACGGCGGTGCCGTATTGCCGTGCACCGGACTGTCGTCCTGTACGAGCCTGACCAGGCTCGCCGTACGGCTGGCGCTGGGCCGGGCCATGCACATCGGGCCGTTTCGATACGGGCAGCAGGCTCAGGCGGCGGCGCCCTACCACCAAGTGCCGTACCTAGGCGCAGGCGGGCCCGACGGCGGCCGAGCCGGCCGGCTGGGCCCGGCGGCTGCGCTGGCGCAGCGACGGCGTGAGCTAGGGCGCGAGCGGGCGGCGGCGCTGCTCCTGGGTCAGCCGCCGCCGCCGGGCGTTGGGCATGCGATGGGGCCTGGCGGCGGCGGCGCCGCCGCGGCGGCGGGAGGCATGGCGTCGTCGCTGGCAGCGGCGGCGGGCGGCGACCGGGCAGCGCCGGGCGCCGGCGGCGGGCGTGCAGGCGAGTTGGCAGCATGGATGCGGGCTATGGGCGCCAGGGCCGCAGCCCCGCCATGCACTGAAGCACAGGCTCTGTGGTTGCCAGCCGCCAGACGGGCCCGCCCCGCCATCGCTCTGCGGCGCTCCCGTCCTGTGGCCAGTGCCTTTGCCAGGCCGCTTCCCTGCCGCATCCCTGCCTGCCCGCTCCTGTCCTGTTGCCCCGCCGCCCTGCCGTACCCTGCCCATCGCTGCCGTACCCCGCCGCCGCAGTGCCGCCCGCGGTCGCCGCCATCGCCTCGCTGCCGCGCCTGCGCTCGCTGGCGTTGACTGGACCCTCCGTTGACCGGATCCTGGACCCGCCGTACCGCCTGCTCGGCCTGTCCGCGCTGACCGGACTGACCTCGCTGCGCGTGGACCTCCCGGACGACCCGCCCTCCGACGCCGATGGTGGCGGCGGCGGCGGCGGCGGCGCCGTTGACCCTTCCGGCGGCGCCGCCGCCGTCACCTGGCGGCTGGGGCCGCTGCTGGCGGCGCTGACATGGCTGCACGATCTGGATCTCGGCGTGTCGTACGCCGTACCGCCGGAGGCGCTGCCTAGCTTGGCGCCGCTGACGGCGCTGACGGCGCTGCGGTGCGGAACGCTGCTGACGCCGCACCCCGAGCTGCGTCAGCTGCCGGGCCCAACCGGGGCAGCGGAGGCGCAGGATGAGGGCCTGATGCGGCTGCCGCTGCCGCCGCGTCTAGAGCTGCTGCAGGTGTGTGTTTGTGTGTCGTGTGCATGCGGTGAGGGTGTGGGGGACCCTGAACCAGCACTGCAGGCGCGGGGCAAAGGCCTGGACATTAGAACTCAACTCAGGACTTACGGATGCTGACTGGTAACTCCCCACCGCCGCCGCCGGGCAGGTCACCATGCTGCCGTCCGTACCCGTGCTGGCGGCCCTGGAGACGCTGCCGTCCCTGCGGCGCCTAGAGCTGCGGCAGCCCGCCGGCAGCGCCGCCGCGTCGATCGCGGCGGCGCCGCCGCCTGCCGCCGCCGCCGCCGCCGGCCCAGCCACCGCCGTGGCGATGTCGCGCCGCCGGACGCAACCCTGCCAGCGGCAGCCGCCGGGTGGCGACGCCGACGGCCCGCCGGCGCCGCCGTCGGAGCTGGCTCGGCACGCCAACGTGACGCCAGCCGGCCTTATTGGACGCTGCGCCGCCGCGCCGTCGGCTTCGCGAATCGCCGCCGCTGCCGCCGCCTCCAGCCTCGCCGTCGCTCAGCCGCCGACGACGACGGCGACGGCGCCCTCCGCTGCTGCCGCCGCTGCCGCCGCCAGCTCCGAGCCGCTGCGCCTAGCGCTAGTGGGCGAGCACTTCCTCCACCAACACCGCCACCTAGCCGCCTGCCACCCGCGCGCTGCCGAGGTGGCGGCAGCGGCACGGCTGCTGGCGGCGGCGCTGCCGCCGGTGGCGCGGCGGCGCCTCGCGCTGCAGCCGTTCGGCCGCTCCGCGGCGCGCCTTGCGCCGCCGCAAGGCCTTGACCCGGCGGCGGAGCCGCCGCCGCCGCACGCGGCGTGGCTGGCGGAGCTGGCGCCGCTGGCGGCGGCGACGTCGGCGGCGGAGGTTGTGGCCCTTGAGCTGAGTGGTCAGGACCTGGCGGCGCTAGCGGAGGCGCTACCGCGACTCATGGTGAGTTGGACGCCTGGTGCTCGTGTGTTAGGGATTGACAAATGACAAGGTTGAGTTGGTTGGCTGGGGCCCAAGCATGGCGTGAGGCGTTGTGGCGTGAAGCCGAGCCAGCGGCGGCGCTGTGGCGGCCCCCATGATGGAGGCAGAGCCGCATGGGCTGGATGGGCGCAGCATCGCGAACAAGCCGTACTGCCGTACCGCCGCGGGAGCAGTCGACGTCCTACAGACCCCAGCAACGGCACAAGCCCGGAGCGGCCGCCCCGGTGGACGCGCCGTGGTGAAGGAAACCCCGCATGGGTCGCGTTTACCCCGGGGCCTGCGTGGCGGCTTAGGGAGCGCATACCCGCCCAGTTCCCCCCTGTACCCGCCTGTGTCACGAAGCGTGTGCTGCGCCGTAGACAGCAGGAAAGCCGCCTGGGGATGGGGTTGTGTCACAAAGGACAAAAAGTTGTGCCGGGAGCACAGAAACGGCCGAGGCCTCGTTGTGCATAGAAAAGTGTGTCGCGGAGTGCACAATCGCCGTTTTACAGCGCGAACACACTTGCATTAGTTTGCCGCAAGAGTTAGCAAATGTTAACTAGCTGAATCCGCGGCGCGACGGCATCTGTCTGTTGGCCAACATCGTGGCTAAAGCGATGCTATTAGCTCGAGCTAGTGTGACCCGTCGTTTCGTCGCGTTGTCGCGTTGTCCTCGCTCGCTTCAGTCCTCACCCGGGTCCTCGCCCGTGTCGTCTGTATCGTCATCAATGCCATTGATATATCCTGGGCGAGCTGTATAGTGCCTAAACAACTGCCGAAACCCCGACGCCGCTACGAATTCGTGCCAAATCCGTGCCGAAACCGTTTCGAAACTGCCGATTATGTTTTTCGATCGCAACAGCGTGATACAGCGGACAGGAGAACAAGAGGCCCGTTGTGGCCAGCCGGATGGGGCTGCAGCAGTGTCAGCTGTGACAAGCCAAGCCCCGCCACCATGCGGACCGCACCCCGCGCCGCTTCCCTCGAGTCGCCGCGCGGGTGGGTCCGTCGCGGCGGCGGCGGCGGCGCAGCTCTGCCGGCCACACCGCTCGCGGCGGGTGGCGCCTGGCCAATGTGCCGGTCCGCACTCGCCCCCCTGGCACTCGCCCCCCTGGCACTCGCCCACTGTTGGCTGCACCTAAGCGCGGCGCACTCGGCAGCCCCCGCCCTGGCTGCAGCCCCTAGCTGCTCGCGCCGCGCCGCCGATGCGCCGTGGCGCACGGTCGCCGCAGCTGCCGGCCGCGACGACCCTCGTACGGCGACCAGGACCCCATCGATGTCAGCGGGCGCCGCCGGCGTAGCTCAGGAACGCCACAACCGCCAGATGCAGGCAGTACTTGCGGCCTGTTGGGGCTAACCGGCCGGCCCGAGAGGCCGCCAAGGCACGGCTTGCGCTTGCGCCCACGCTGCCGCGCAATCGCAGCCGCCCTCCCATCCACCCACCCACCCTCCCCGTCACCTCCCTTGCGCAACGACGGGCATGCCTCCCCGCAGGCCCTCAGCTTCTTCCTGTGCCGCCTTCCGTACGACGCCGTGCCGCACCTGCAGCAGCTGCTGCCGGGGCTGTCCGTACGGCTGGACCCCAGCTGCGAGCTGGTACCGGCCGCGGCCGCGGCCGCCACAGCAGGGCCGCTGGCGGCGGCGGCCGCGGCAGCCGCGGAGGGGCTGGAGTCGGAGGGCCACGGGAGCGAGGAGTTTGTGGATGAGGCCGAGGTGGCGGAGGGTGAGCGCGCGCTGGCGGAGCTTGGGGATGGCTATGCGTGGCCGCGTGCAGCTGAGCTGCAGCGCGCCTACGAGCGAGCGCTTGATGCGTCGGAGGACGCGTCCGCGGACGAGGGCGAGGAGGCGGGCGGCGCCGAGGGCGAGAGCGAGGGCGAGGGCGGCTGGTGAGGGCGACGGGCGAGGGCCATGGCAGGAGCGATGGACGGAGGACTGGGTGGTTCGCTGATTTGTTGCACGAAGAACCCGCTGGTTGCAGCGCTTCTATTAGGTCCTGCGGCGCCCCGCTGTCGTTCGCTCGTTGGTTCGCTCATTCGTTTGCGAATGCGATCCGACGGATGCGCAACCAGAGGCTGCTGCATAGCTGTTGGCCTGCGCGCAATGCGTAGCTAAAGCGTGCTAAGGCACGCCAGAGCCGGGACGGAGCACGACAAGTCGCGGTGAAGCGGGGAGGCGCCAAGGAGGCAGGGGCGTGGGCAGGGGCGGTTGTAGAGCGAACACGATGAGCCCGTGGCCACGTGCGGTTAGCTTTCGTTCGCGTTTCTCGTTTGTTTTCGCCGGGGGCGTGCGCAGTGATACGCGAACTTGATGTGGAAGTGTCTTGGAAGCTCAGCTGTGGTGTGCACGTTTACAGGGTGTGGACGAGTCGCGGCGTTGGGGTGGCGGCGCAACCCTCTGTCCGTCCAGCAGCCCAGCCGCAGGGAAGCAGGGCAGGATGCTGCCTTCGCGCGAAGGGAAGAGGATCAGCAGCACATTCGTCATCGCCGCTAGGGGTCCCGACACGAACTGCCGCAGAGTTCCGTGCGCAAGCTGCGGCGAAGCATCTACGCGGCTCCGTCAGCATCTGCGCATCACGACGGTGGTGAACCAGGTGAACCAAGGTTTTGTTCACGCCCGCCTGAGTCCGGCCCGCTGTCCTGCGACAAGGCGCAGTACATACTGCCATGGCTATCAGACGTGCGCACGCGTAGACATGCAGCCGGAGTTGTGGCTGGAGGCACGTGGCGGAAGGGCCGCTAGGCGACAAGCCGGGGGCGGACGGGGTGGTCGCATGGTGGTGTCGCATTCCCGACAGCGCGCTTGCCCTGCGCCTCCCACACAAATATAATGGGATTGTCGCTGCGGTCGCTGGCTGTTGGATTGGGTTCAATTAACGTGCGAGCCAGCAGCATGCATGCGGTGTGCGCACCTCTCACAGCAAGAGCACGCTCTATCTTCAGCAAACTCAACGAGGACCACGAACGGCGCCTTCACATGACTTGAGCATGAGCACTTTCATGACCGGTAACAACGCGGCGTCAACAACACCCCACACTGAAGTAGAACTGGAAAGCAAAAAATTTCAGTCAAGGTCTTGCCTTGAATCAACACGTTGAGCCTCCTACGCTTTCGCCGCTTGTCACAGACGAAAACGTGCGTCCGAAGCGAGTATGTGCGAACAACGGAGGTTCGTAATCTTACCTACCTTGGCGCTGTTACGCGGCCGAGAACGAAGGCCATTCAACGGCCATTGCATACGTACAGGGTCGCGCAGGCAGACGGGGCCGCCACTTGCTTGGCAGACAGTCCGCCGCCGTGAAACGGAAGTTGTGGTTTTTAGGAGGCTCCTCTCCCATCAAAGCTTGTGTGTAGCGTCACATATGAGATTGAAGTGCTGGACGGCCAATCAAACGCGCACTTCGGCCGCGAGCGAAGTGTAACAAACCCTTTCTTTTCACTTGTGACATGCGTGTTCAGGCTTCATTGGCCACTGTCAAGCAAGGCCACATTGTGCCAGTAGCGGTGCAGGGGTTACCTGCACAAAGGCGGGCTGCATGGAACGCGAGTGTTCATTACACTCGCGTTTCGCCTCCGTCCCCCATAACCTCGGCCACTCCATCGGCTGGGTACGCATATATAGCCCCAGCTACATCAATCTGCTGGTGGTTTTAGGCATAGTCGCCGGTCGTTCAATAATATTGATTGCCGCACACTCGCGTTGGCGGCTGTCCGTCTGAGGCGTTCGACCATGAAAGAATATCCAGGTGTCAGGGCCTCAGGCCCTGCCCTGGTGGCTATCGGCTTGTTACTCCTCAGCTCACAACTCGCCGCGGCAACTCGCGTCGCTGTGTACATGGCCGAGGACAGCGGCGTCCTGGACCTTTCGTGGGATGATGGACCCAAGCAGCTGCGCCAGCACCTTCAAGCGCTGGGGTTTGACACTGTCACGGCCGACGCCGATTTCTCGCAAGCTTCGGCCTACGTCATTCCAGCCCAGAACGGCGCCTCGTTCTATAGCGAGGTTGAGGATATGGCGGCCGTGGCCTCGTATGTCGCGAACGGTGGGCTGGTTATCCTCCTGAACGCTAACCATGGCGACGGCCTGGCCGAGCGCGAATTCGTCGCCCAGGCGCTCCGCTACAAAGGTGAGGTCATACGCTATGCAAGCTTCAGAAATGATGGTCGGGTTTTCACTTCTGCTGCTTCCAGGTAACGCTGCCCGTTCAGTTGCCAACGTCGTCCTGCCTGACTTGTTTCAACGCAGGCGACTGGGCAACCTGCAACGTGCTCGGCACCAACAACAAGGCTTCGTTTGGTCAGCCAGCGCTTGGCCAGTACGCGACGTCCTTCCTGTCGACGCGCACTTCCTGGCCGCTCGCGCTCGAGGATGCCGCCACCACGAGCGTCCACACCTGGTGCCGCCACGACGACGAGGACTCGACGACCACTCCCCTATACACGGTGCTCGGCAACGAGATGAAGGTGGCCGTCCAGGTGCGATACCATAGGAGAGGCATAAGCTTGAACGGGACAACTCGTTACAACCTTGCACAACCCCTTGCCCCGGACCCTAAACCCTCAGGCCTTCGGCAAGGCCGGCGTGTCGGGCGCTGTGGTTGTGGTTGGCTACAGCTGGAAGGATGGTCCCCAGGCTCAGTGGGGCGCCCTCCTCAAGAAGCTCATCGCTGACTTCGCCGCTGGTGCGTACACATGTTGCCGCCGGGGCCCAAGCGTTGCTGGCCGGGCCGCATGATTGCATGATCGCAACCTGCTCACGTGCTGCTGTCACCCTCATGTCTCCTCTCCAGGTGCCTACAAGGCACCCGTGGGCGGCAACAGCAACGTCCACCCCCAGCTGGTCGACTCGATCCTGGAGGCCGCTACCGACACCGCCGATGCCGCGGCTGAGGTTGTGCGCCGCTTCCTGCAGGGCACGGGCACCTACCCGCCGCCCCCTGAGGTTGTCGTGCTCACCTCCCCTCCTCCCCCATCTCCTCCTCCCCCATCTCCTCCTCCTCCTTCGCCCCCTCCTCCCTCGCCTCCTCCCCCGTCTCCCCCTCCGGTCGTCAGTCCCCCGCCGCCCTCGCCCCGTCCCCCCTCGCCTCCTCCGCCTTCGCCTACTCCCCCCTCGCCTCCTCCTTCCCCACCCGACTTTAACCCCCGCCGGCCCCCCCGCCCTCCTTCCCCGCCACCGTCGCCTCCTCCCTTCCCC
>BDDC01000844.1:20740-32368 GCA_001662425.1 Chlamydomonas sphaeroides | reverse complement strand
CCGTCCCCCCCCCCCCCCCAATGGCCCGCACCTCGTTGTCGTCTAGGGCAAGTGAGGTGTGTGGGCACGGCAGGAGGACAGGGTGCTCAGGACGTGTTACGTTGGTACGGGGAGGCAGCTAGACGCGGCATGCGCAGCTGAGCGGGCCAGGAGCTGGTGCACACCTTCGACCCTTCCAGCTAGCGAGCACAGGGCAGAGGCTACGGAGGCGTCATCGCTCACCCACGCAGCCCGGCACAGGCTGGGACGCTTTGAACGTGAACCCGGCAGGGCAGCTGCACGTGTATCCGTCCGCCGCGGTTACCGACTCTGTGGGGAAAGGGGTTGTGTTGGAAGGCACCGAAGGGTTGCGTGGACGGGAGCGAGGGTGGCTAGCTAGGGGGGCTGGCATGGCATGGGCTGCGTGGATCAAGGTAGGGGCGCAGGTCGTAGCACCTGGGGAAGCCCCTGGGTGTCCCACAACTGGTAGCCCACAGGGCACGCAGAGAGGCCCAGGTGCTCGCAGGGCGTCGGGACCGTGGGCAACGGGGGGCCACGCATACGTAGGGACCAGGGGCCCGGGATCCAGTGGGCGCAGCAGGAGGCGCAGCAGGCAGGGTGCCCCGGGAACTCTTGCAACCCAGGAAACCAGACCTCGCCACAAAATATGCAATGCGCCCAGAGTACGGGCGGCGCCCTCCGGCCCACACTCCGGCCCACAGCCGCACTCACGCAGGCAGTTGGCGGTGCCGCAGAGGGGCCATGTGGCCTGGCACCTGCCGTGGCGGTGGGTGGGTGGGGCGCGCGGCGGGCGGGGGCGGACATGGGTGTGGGTTTGGCGTACGTAGCTGGGAGGGGGGGAGACACGCCCCATGTCCACACGAGGCCAGGGGCCGCATGGCTGCCCACGGGGGGGGGCACCTAGCCCAGCTCGTGGTGTGTGACTGGGGTGCCGAGACCTCTGAATCGCGCAGACACACAGCGTCGGCTCTCAACGCCACACGGTGTCCGTGTGCCGCTGCAATCCCATCCTCTTTGATGTGTCCTCGGAAGGACGTGTACCAGCAGGCCCACTGCCCAGCCCGCTAGACTCACTCGTTGACGTCTGCGGGTGGGGTCATGGGGGAAGGGGGAGGGGCAGGGTGGGCCTTGACCGCGATGGCTGCTGAGTGCCGATGGGTGGAAGTTGTATGCGTGTGTTGGTGGGGTGGGGGCATGGCATGGGCTTGGTTGAAGGCTGCCTCCGCGGCGCTTCTGGCAGTTAGGTCGCCCAGGGCACCACGGGACCGCCAGCTGACTATGCATGGTAGTCAGGTGTGACGGGCTTGAATCAGAAATAGACATAGAGTTACAGCGGGCTTGACCCGCCGTGATCAAAGGAGGTAGGGCGACCAGGCGGCCGGAGCCCCCTACGCGCCCTGTCCCTTGTTGACCAGGGGAGACCACCGTCCGTGCCCCTGTTGTTGACAGGCAACAGGGGCACGGACGACGGCTGGGCGCCCAGCCTGGGGACAAGCCAATTGCGAGCACCCCCCCCCCCAGCACTCGCCTGTACATCCTTTGGTGGTCATGCCAGTGAAGTACCGCCCCAGGGGGCAGACGCACTTGAAGCCGAGGTACGTCTGGGGTGCGGGGGGCCAACATGCACGCGTGAAACGCGCCGCACGGAGTCTCACCGGGTTTCGTTGGATTGCGACCCGGGCGTCAAGCTTAGCCAATGCGTGCAACGCATGCTCTGTAAGCAATGCGCAGCAACTGGCGTCCAGACGCTGTGCACAGGCAGCATTCACAGTGTAACTGCGCTCCAGAGCAGTGGCGCCTGCACACCTCTAAGCAATTCGCAGAAGCTCCACATAGTGTAGCCGTGCATTCTGTTTTACTTTCTGCAGGCAGAGGAAACGTCAGTTTCGCGCCTTCGCTAAACGAACTCTTCATGCGCATTGCCAGGCGTGGCTCAGCCCTGCCCCCTGCGCACCAAAGGTCGGCGGTGGTAGCATTTGACAGCATGCTGCTGACAGCATGGCTAGAACCACTGCTGTGAAGAGACGCACCCGCCGCATGGCGTGCGCGCGGCCACAAATACGCCCCTCCAGCAACCGGTCACGCACTGTTCAAAGACACTGTAAGAGCGCCACTCTAGCTATATCGCTAGGATGTGTTGTGCAGGACCTGTATGGTTGCGGCGACCTACATATGAACGCTTGCAGCAGTGACATGCATTACATGCAGATGAGTATTTGCATATGTTCGCGTATGTCCTGTCACGGGTCGCGGCGGTACGCTGCACTGCCATGACAACGCTACGGCACGCACCCCGCCTGCTGTCGCGCCACATGCGCGCCGATCAACGCACGTTCTTGTCATACAGACTCTCTGCTTCCGCCGCTTATGTGGCTCAAACCGAACAACGAGGGAGTTACGTGCGTGCAGCTGTCTCATCTGTTTGAACCTGAGCTGAAGCCAGCAGAGATGAGCGACATCAGGAACGAACTAATTAAACCAGCAAGCACAAACGTCGGGACGGCCGTGGGGCCCGAAGGCACCCCTGCCCCCTCCTGCTGCTACAGACTAGAGGCGCACCCGCACGCCGTCCTGCCCCCACCCCTGGGCTGCCGCCGCCCCACACGGTACTAGATGAGAGTTAGTCGCAACCTCGACATGCAAGGCTCATAGCCCCAGGAAGCTCCTTCTGGGCGGCGTTCCTGCTGCTAACTCTGCACCTTGTGCTGGCCCGCGTGTGGCACCACCTCATGCTCCAGCAGGCCAACCCCACCCTGCACACTGTGCTGCCCCTGGCCACTTTCTACAGTATGTAACTCCCAGGCTGCCCTGGGCCCTGCACCCGCCCTGCACCCTGTGCCCTTTTATTGTAGAATCAGTGTGGAAATGCATGTGCCCTGCGCCCTGTGACACACTCAACGTGCCACCTGTGCCCCTTGCTTGCCGTCGTTGGGTCCCACACCCAGCACCCAGGCCAACCCCAGACACCAATCCTCGCACCTCCCCGTGCCCTGCATGCTGTGCACACACGCATCCCGACACCTCGACCAGCAGGGTCATGAACTCCGGGCGCTGCCCAGTTCACCGTTTTAGTGCTGCTATGCTTTTTAATATTAATAATAGTAATACTAATAGTGATTATAATAGTAATAATAATAGTAATTATAATAGTAATCATAATAATATTATAATAATAATAGTAATAATAATAATATTATTATAATTGATCATCATTTAATCAAATAATATAACAACGGGCAGGACCATGGCGTGGTTTAGGGGGACGGCTTGTGGCCCGTCACCGATGGGAGCCAGTTGACAGATGTCCCGTACCTCACCCCTGTTGTGCTGGTCAGGCGCTGGTACACCCCAATCAGTGGTTTGAGGGCTGCAATGGTCTGCTTGTGTAGCTCACCACAGCATTGGTGTGCTTGCTTTGCGCTGACGCCTAGGCGCCGGAGCAGCGAGGCTACACCCTGTGGGATGGTGCCAGTGGTGCCGATGGTGGCAACTTCTTGCGCCGAGTAGTGTATGGTCCAGCCCTGTTCGCGCAGCAGCCCAGCTAGCCGACGGTGCTGTTCCGCTAAGCGTCTCCCTTTTCAAGGTGCCGGAGATCTTTTGTGTAGCCAACCTTGATCAAGTAGATGGGGTGCTGGCTTTTATCAAAGGTCCCCCAGTGGCGGAGGCTTTGGCTCGCTGGGATTGTTGGGATGATTAGGAGTGCAGCTTTGCACGCTCTGCGGAGGTCAAATGTGGGAGTAGCCACGTGGGCATCTGCCGTAGGGCAACAGATTCGCCTGCTGTGCCAGCGTCACAGTACATGGTGCCAGCTCCGTATTCACCATCCGGATGAACTGCCCAAGGGTGATGATGACCGTGTCATTGTGGCTGCGCAAGGGTGATGACCATGTCATTGCGGCTGAGTGTAAACATGGCACTCATTTGTGGGTGCCTGCATCCGCCCAGCAGATGTCCATGGCTGCCCACTAGGTGGGACCCGTTCGTTGTATGTGGTCTCTACATACGGTGCAGTTGCCATCTGCTCCCTGATGCCGGTAGTGGGTTGCAAGCTTGGGCCAGTAGAGCAGTCCCGCGCGGATCAGGTGTATTTGTCTACGGTCCCAAGCATTACAGGGCCCGGCTGTCAGCAGCGCGTTGCTGGCTTCAGGGCATAGGTGTTGCGCCGCCCCTCGCCAAAGCTCAGCATAGAGGGTGTGTCAGTGTAGCCTGGGGCCACGGCTTCGGCTGTGGCGTTGGCAAGAGAGGCGTTTAGGTTATCAATGAAGCCCCCACCGACTGCATTCGGCGGGGTTGCACCACCACTACTTGCGGGTGTAGGGGCTGTTGTCAGCTGTTTCGGCGTGTGTGCAGACCCCCGGGTCGGCCCTTGCCTGTGCCGCCCCAGCGTCTGCGCAGTCTATGCTTTTGCTGTCACGTGCGCTGCGCGCATGCCCCTGCGCCCAGTGCCACCCACCCTTCGTACCACCCCGTACCCCTCGCCACCACCTGCACTGCACCTCCACGCATCACGCACCGCGCTGCACGCACACTGTCCAGCGCGCGCTGCTCCACGCCCAGCGCATGTGCCACCACCTCAGGGCAGTGCCGCCTCCCTGCTTTGTGACAGCCTCATCATCATGGACCACAATCCGACAAGCAAGCGCCAACCATGCGCAAGCCAACAACCTGCTGGAGTGCAGGAGGAGCTGCTCCTTCTGCTGGAGCGGGTGGTGCAGGCGTACATGTGCGCAGTGCATGCGCCGCCTGCCGCTCAGCTGTCGTAGGCTCAGCTACTGCTGGGACAACCACCGGCCATTCAGCATCATGCTGCGCTACAACTGATCGCCGTAGTGCTCCACCTTCATGCTCCCAACGGCTCCCACGATCCAGCAGCCCCAACGATTGTGCTTGTATGGAGCCACCGCTCGCTGGACCGATTTAAACGATGCACGAGGATGCCCCGCCCCCTTAATTCACCCCAGGCGGCCCTGCCCCGGGGGACTTATTTTTATTTCTATGTCTATTTCACGAGGATGCCGCAGCCATGTCGGTGCTGGGCTGCTGACCGGCAGCACGGGCACATGCCCAGTTGCCGCCATCACCGCTGGCAACCTGGAGCGAGATCGCTCAGCAACGTGGCCACCTGCGCCAACCATGACGGGCACGAACACATAGCATACATGCACGCAAAGGCCCTGGCACGGCAGGGTAGTCGCGCGGGGGAGAGGGAATAGTGGGCCGGGACGACACGCCTTGGCCACACCTGGATGGGCAGCGCCTGGGCGACGGGGCGACACAGGTATGTTTCGCGTGCACCCGCATTCGCACAAACGCGCTTCTCGTCTGCTCTAGACCATACAGCCAGGCGCGATATTGCTCTGCGAGCAAACCTAGCATCTGAAGACAAGCGCTGCGAGGTCCCCCGCCGGTTGGGATGCTTGCGACCTGGACCAGGAGCCGCTCCGCCTTCCATGAACTGCAGTGATATCTAATGAAGCAAGCAGAACAACCATCAGACAGCCGCCGGGCAAAGCCATCGGTCACACTATGTGGTGTGCATTTCCCGTGCGTCACAGCTTTCCCGTCACAGTAGTAGTCGGACGAGATGCTTCACAGCGGCGGCTTGGCGCCACGGTGGATGATATTCGCGGTGGGCGAGTACGCCAACTGCGAAACGAACGCGACGTACGGCAATGCTCGGCCCGGCACTACGCGATGAGGTACAGCGGCAGCACCATATCTGAGGGATGTGTGGAATAGGCGGACCGTAGCGCTGAGGAGCCGAGGGCCTTAGTGCACTGAGATGACCTGATCTGCCGATGGCCCCCCTGGCTGTGAAACGGCGACCTCCGCTTTGCGGTGTAACAGTAACAGTAACAGGCAGCACCAAGCCCTGAGCAAGCAGGGGTCTTGTGGCTACGCGGCCCTCCATCGTCAACGCACGCTTGCCGCGCTTGCGCCTGACGTCGCAGTGGTTTGGCGAGCTAACAATCGGTAGTCAAAGGACCTACGCTTGACTTCTGAGAACGCGGAGGGCCGGACCGCGTCGCACCGCCCCCCTGGTCATACATGCACCCCAGCGGCAACCCCTTCGCCCAGTGCCGCCTGGTCGCTTGGGATGCGCTGCACTGCTGTTCACATTAGGTCATATGTTCCGTTATGGAGAAACCAGGAGCCGCGTTGCCCGACCCCCCTGGAAGGGTGTTGCATAGGCACTTCCGCATACATGAGGGGCCACGGCGCTGCTGCTGGCCGCCAATCAAGCGAGCTGTCCCTTACCTTACTTAGGGCTTGAAATAGCAATAGGTACAGAGGGCTTAACGAACCTGGTGTGATTTGCCAGCACCTTTAGGGCTTGCTAGAAGGTTCAAGGCGCTGGCTGCCAAGCGGAACCTGCTGGCGGGTGCGGCCATAACGACTTGCTAGTGGGGCCAGGGCGCTGGCTGCCAAGCAGAAGCTGGTGGGCTCAGGCCTGAGGACTGGCTGCAGGGGCCAGGACGCTAGCTGCCAAGCGTGTCCGCCAAGGGGTAGCTAGCTAGCTGATGGGTGCGGCACACTTGTGTGTGGTCGTGTGTTCCTTGCCGTCGGGTGGACGGAGGCCAGGGTTGTGTATTGCTCGCTGCCTTTGGAGGCTTGCCGCAAGCAATCATGCATGTATGCGGGCCCGCGTGCGTTGCAGCCTGGGTGGATGGGGCCCAGCCAGCAGCTACAGCAGCCTTGCGGGGCTTCAGGCCTGTTGCTGCCGCGAGAGGCCGGCTAGCTGCGGTGAACACTATGAACGTATGAGTTGCTTGCTCATCCAACGTGCTTGTCGCTGCAGGGCTCATGGGTGCGTTATCAACGCCCCGAGGGGCTTGCCGTGGCAGAGCCCATGCGAACGTTGTGGCCTGGGGGCTTGGCTCTAGCGGTGGCCTCGAACCAAGGCTGCCCGGAGAGGCCGGCCGGGGTGCGTGCGTGGCTGCCGCCCTGGACGCGCGTTGACACTGTGAGGCGCGGGCCGTGGTGGGAGCTTGAGTTGTGGTCTGCTGCCCTGAAGGGCTCCCCGCGGCTGTGAGGACAAGATAACTGTATCAGCTTCCAGAGGCTTTTGGGCTGATCCTGTTGTTACATTTGGTGCGAATTGCCTGGATGGCTGACCATTGCTAGACCTTAAGGTCGCTAGATCAAAGGCCAGCAAGAGCCAACGAACACAGGACCCCACCTCCCTGATCGAAAGTGAGTATCCGTGTGCGGTTGCTCCTTGCAAACCCGCGGGCTATAGCGGAAACCCCTCGCCGACAGCCGGGAAGGATGCACGCCGGTCAAAGATGATTAAGCAAATACCTTTGGCAAGAGCATATACCGGAGGGTCTCACGAGGACGTTCGCTCTTAGAAAGGGGAGAGTGTGAGGACAGGATAACTGTCTCAGCATCCAGAGGCTTTTGGGCTGATCCTGTTGTTACAGCGGCGCGAAGCAGGGTGAACCGCTGCGCTGAGGAACGGCCCGCGGTTGGGGCCAGCCAGCAGGGCGGGTTGTGTTGAAGCCCTACCCTGCAGAGAGAGATGGGGCCGCCGAGCGAGCACGCCACCTTGCACATGCTGGCTGTGGGCCTCACATCACATGCCATCACATCGCATGCCATCACATCGCATGCCATCACATCGCATGCCATCACATCACATGCCATCACATTGCATGTATGGCTCTATCTCAGGGTTGAGGTGGACTGGCCAAGCAAGGGGCAAGACCCACTCCTGACCATTTGCTTGGCTGGAGCGAGGCTAGCTATGCAGGTAGGTGCGGCCCCCACATGCGGCTGTTGTGCGCTGCGATATGTCTGGATGGTATAGGATGGAGTACCTTGTTCCTGGATTGCAGGGGGCCTGGTGCCGAGCCCTGGCCAAACTGAATCAGCCGTGTACGTAAGGTGATTTGGCGGCCATTTGCGGCCATTTGGCTGGAGCCAGCTACATGCGACTGAGCAGCGTCACGGGCTCGCGCCGTGACAGGTCCATGTAGCGGCTGAGCACGCTGGGCGTCGTCCTGAGATGGCTCAGTGCGTGCAGCTCCGCCGGCGTCGCCCCTGACGCGGCGTCGTCTTGCCGGAAGCTGTGGCAGCTCTCGCCGGCTTCCTCGCCCATGGCCTCCAGGTGCTGCTACAGCGCAGCCGCATGCCCAGTGTGGATGCGCTCAGGGCGCACTCCCTGATTGCTTGGAGCCCTGCCGGTCCGAAACGAAGGGGCGGAACATCGATGCGGCACAGCGCTGCGCCAGCGTCTCGCTTGGGGAAGCTGAGCTCCGGCCGGCCGGGCACTGGCTCCAGCAGCAGGCGAATGGGCGCAGCGAGCCCTGCGCTCCCGGCAGGCAGATCTTGGTGCTGCACAGCGACCCGCACAGCACCAGCTGGGCTGTGGCGTCGCCGGTGGCCCATAAGGGCAGCGGAAAGTAGGGTTGCGTCGGGGCGGTGGGCTCCACGCACGAAGTCGCCTTGCCCCAGCTTGCCGGTGTCGTGCCCTCACGCCGTATGCTGGTCAAGTACATGAATTGCATGCTCAGCAGGTCGCGCAGCTAGCGTGACCAAACGCTCTAGTAGTGCGATGCTGGTGCCAGCCGCCAGGCCGTACAGGCGTAGGTAGCAGCAGAGGCGCTCTCACTTGTCGCGGGCCGGGGGAACGGCTGATGACGTCTCTATGTATGTGGCCCGCCTGCATGCATTGCCTCGTGCGTAGGCGTATAAGGAACGATAGATGCCGCCTTTTTCACCCTGTCCAGCAGGTGCTCTGCGGCTGCCTCATCAGCGGATACGGGCTCAGCTCTGGCGCCAGATAGACACGGGGCGTGCAAGCCGGAGGCTCGCAAATGTCGGTATGTCGAAGGGCAGTGCATGCATTAGCACGCTATGGGATCAGGTTGGTTGCTTGGGCAGGAAGCGGTGCAGCTGTTTACCCGCCGCCGCCGCAGGTCACAGGCCACATACAAAGCATCAAAGCTGCTGCCGAGAACAATTCTAGCGAAACCCTAGAACTCCTTCCAGTACCCGCCCCGCCGGTGCCCGGGCAACCCGCCGCATGCTTCCGGTGCGAGGGATCCAATGCGTGGGCAGTACGCATGTTGATGTCAGTCAATGGGCGGGGCTGCTGGCGTGCGGCTGGTGCAGTCTCGTATGGCCAGTGCAGGTTGCCTATGCATGTGTGCCACCTCCCTGCCTGCTAATAATAAGTCTGGTACCTGCTGCCGCGCTGCCGCATGTCACTAGTATTGCTACTCCGTCCTTGCTGCCATGCTGCTAGACGATGCTGCATGCTTGGCAGCTGCCTGCTGTGCTGCTGCTGCGCGCCTTGCATGCCTCGGTGCGGGCGATGCATGTATGACTGCTGCCCATTTCCTAGTGAGCTCCGGACGAGGCAATGTGGCCTTTACAGCGCCAAAGGAGCACCCGCAATTGAATCGTGCATATTCATGGCATCAGCCACACAACTACAGAGCGGCGGCCAGGTACCAGGCAGGGGCCAGCAGCAGGTGGTTAGGAGGGCAAGCGTGCGTTTGTCTGGTGGCTCGACGGTGTGCACACGTATACATACATGCATGACCGAACAGAGATACTGCAGTGCCTTGCTAACGCGCTAGCTGGGCACCATGGGCAGCATACCAAACCGCTGCTCCATTCGCCTTCATCTCGCGGCATAGCTCCCATGGAGCAAACACCCAAGCCACTGAGCAAGCAAACAAACGAATCGCAGAACAGCCGACGATGGTCCGTCAACCTCGAGGCAGGTCACACGAGGGCCAGCCAGCCAGCACATCTTCATCCAGAGGTGCCTGCGAGGCGGCGGGCCATGGTCTGGCTGGCTCGCAGCAAACATGCAAGCCGACGCACCCCCGTTCCAGGAGTAGCGCTCCTGCCCGAGTCAGCCCACCCGCTGACTTACTGCTGGTGCTTCCCTCGATGCGCATCGACTGCATGCAGCAGGGCGCCAAAGGCAAGCGAGCGGAGGTAACTGACGAAGGCACGGCGTCAGTGCAAGCACGCGACTCCGCCCCCAAGGCCGTCAATATGTGTCCGGCCATCCTTCCACCTGCGCCTAGATGTGCTAGCTAGCTGCGAGGGCCACCAGCCAGGCCCTAACCCACCCCGTATGCCAACACCGTTTTTCCTTGCTCGGTTTCGGTTTCTTTTTCCTTTTGTAATCTCTCTCTCTCTCAACACGCGCCACACAGAGACGCCGGGGCCATGTATGACCGCCCCGACCACCCTGCTTGCGAGGCAAACCACGCAGCCAGGCGCGCCCTCCCCATCCACCCTCCCCGCCGCCGCACGCACCCAGCTGTGCAGTGTGCCGCTCGCACTGTCGGGGTACACGTCCGAGGCCACCAGGCGCCACCGGCCTGGCGGAGGAGGGCGGTGTGGGGCGTCAACAATGGGGACATGTAGATAGAGCGGCAGCTATTCAGGCTTGACGATGCTCCCCTGCCGCCCCAGGAGGGATGTCAGATTAACTCTTAGATTGCTTGGCCGCCCTGCCTCCTGTTGTGATCTGCCATCATCACAGCACTACTCTGTCCGACACCGGTCTGCCACAGACGGACCAGGTAACGTCTATCTGGTGGTCCGGGGTTCATAGGTCCCCTTCGAGGCCATGGCGGGGTACCTGATGACACCTCTGACAGCTCACAACCTGGGCCTCGATTTTCTACTCACATCACTCCAGTAGCTAGAGCGCTACATCCATCAATCTGGTGCTGCATCGGGGTCTAGGCCGCCACCGGCTATCCCCAATCGACAGTTCTCAATCCAAGCTGGCTTGGGATGATGAGTAGTAGCGGCACAACACGTGCACACCCCTCCGGCTTACCTCGGGCGTCCTCGCCGACAAAGCCATTCCAGGACGCGTCCATCACGAAACCAAAAGGCCCCACGGTTCCGGTGGTGGTGCTCATCGTGATGTCACGGGTGTTGACGTTCAGGGCAACTGTGTGTACGCCGGCCAGCTGCCGCCCGGCGATGGGGCCCCAGTCGGAGGACAGGATTCTCGAGAAAGGTGCCGGAGAGACGCTGCTGTCAGGGCGGCTCAGCGTCATAGTAACGTGTGCGCCGTTGGCGTGCTGCAGTGGCGAGCGAACGGCGGGAGGCACGGATGGCGGGCCGAGGCGGTGTCTCGCGCGCAACCACAATACCAGTATGTATGCCCATGCAGCCAACGACCTCCGCCGAGCAAATGGAGCGCAGCGAGCGGCACGATGCGGCAGGCAGCGGCCATGATGACCACTTCCTCGCTCGATGCCCACAAATGCATGCGAGCTAATGCTGGTGATGGGCTGGCATGCCTCGCAAGTATGTGGAGCGCATGGACGCGGCGAGCAGCAGTCGGCGGCGGCGCAGCAGCGGCCAATTTGTAAGGGCTGCTGCCGCCGGCAGCCCTGCTGCTAGGCGTACGGTCGGTCGTGAGCATACGTAGCACGGCGCAGCACAGCACATGCCCGCAGCCCGCTCACCGTCAGGTTGATCCACAGCGTGATGGACCTCACCGTCACCACCCAGCACCTGCGGCAGCGGTAGATGGGTATGCAGCAGTACAGCAGCAGCAATCAGCAGATGCCCGCACGCAGCAACCGACCGCAGGCATGCACTCGCTGCCAGCGGGCAGGCAGGTCTGCTCTGTGTGCCCAG
>BDDC01000843.1:10502-32404 GCA_001662425.1 Chlamydomonas sphaeroides | reverse complement strand
TTGCTACCCCCCTCCCCCCCTACCCCCCCTTACTCCCCTACCCCCCCTTACCCCCCCTACCGCCCCCCCCTACCCCACCGGTGCACGACGCACCCCACCTCACCGCACTGCAGGGCCTCTGGCGGCTCGTCGACGCCAGCGGCGGCGGCGACGCCGACTGGAGGCGCCGCCGGCGCCGCCGGCCCGTCCACGAGGGCCGCCTCGTTGCCTCCTCCGCCGCCTCTGCTGCCGCCCAGCGGCGCCCTCCAGTCCGGCGAGGGGCCGGCTGCGGGCTGCGCCAGCGAAACGGGCGCTGCCTCCACAGCCGGCGCACAAGCTGGGCCGGGGCCCGGCACCGAGCAGCCGCCGGGCGACGACGGCCGCGCCGGCGCAATACCTGGGGCGAGCCGGCAGTCCAACGCGGGCGGCGAGGAGGAGCAGGGTGCCGACAAGGACGGCAGCCGGGGCAAGGGCCAGGAGACGAAGCAAGAGAAGGGCCAAGACAAGGGCCAAGACAAGGGCCAAGATAAGGGCAAGGACAAGGACAAGGACCGCGGCAGCCGCGCGTTCTGGTGGAGCCTGGTGCCCTTTGCGTCGCTGCTGCGCCGCACTGGCGCGGCGCTGGCGTCCAACCTGGCGTCCAACCTTAGCGGCACCCCCGTGGAGGTGGCGCTGTCGGTGTCCCGCTTCGAGGGCACGCTGCTGCTGTGGATGGCGCCGCCGCCCAGCGACAGGTGGGAGGGGAGGGCTGGAGGCTGGGGGAAGGCGGGCTGCGAGGGGCGCTCTCTGCTCTGCACTCATGCGGACAGGCATGGGCTGGCCGTCCTGACTCGCCCTCCGGGACCGCGCTCGCGCTCGTCCCTGCCCCTCGTCGCGCCAGGCTGTGGCTGAGCTTCGCGGAGCCGCCCCGCTTGGAGCTGAGCATCACGCCCGCGCTGGGCAACAGGCGCCTGGCAGGGGGCCTGCTGCGGGGGCGGCTGTCGGCCTGGGTGCGCGGCAAGGTGCGGGGCGGAGGCGGCCGCCACTGCCGCAGGGCGACGTCCAGCCCACGGGGCCCCGCCTGTTGCACGCTGGTCGTAGCCCCCTCCCCGTGTGCCCACGGCCCCTCCTCCTCCCCTCCCCCTCCCCTCCTCCTGCCCGCACCCCACTGCTCCCGGCCCTCAGGTGACGCAGGGCCTCACCAAGGCGCTGGTGTACCCCGCCTGCGTCGACATTCGGCTGGGCCGCCTGGTGATGGGCCCCGAGTGGCCGGTGCAGGGCCTCAGGGCCTTCAGCCCGCCGCAGCCACGGCAGCCACGGCAGCGGCCGCAGCAGCCTCCTCATCCTCAGCAGCAGCCGAAGCAGGAGCCGCCGAAGCAGGAGCCGCGGCAGCAGCAGGGGCAGCAGCAGGGCCAAGGCCAGGGCCAGGGAGCCGCCCCTCCGGCGGGCGGCGTCACTCCGCCCAACAGCAGTGCCGCCGAGACGCCCTCCATACGGTGCGCAGCGGCCGGGCCATGGGCCGGGCCGGACAGGGTTGCCGCGTCACCCTGCGCTGTTTGTGTCCCCATATCCAGCACCGTGCCTGCTGCTGCCCCTTCCCTGTAGGCCGCTTGTGCCTCCGCTGCTAGGCGTCCCGGCCCCTGCCTCCACGCCCCGCACGCCGGCGGAGCCTCCCTCCACAAGCGCACGGCTGGGGCGGCCCCCTCGGCCCCCCGCAGCGGCTGGCAGCATCGCGGCCGGCCCCTCCGGCCGCGCGCTCACGCCCCTTCCCACATCCGTGCCGCCGTCGGTCGCGGGCGGCGAAGGCGCGGGCGGCTCGACGGCCGCGACACCCGCCACGCTGACGCCGTACGCCTCCGTCAATCTCGGCGGCGGCGGCGGCAGCGCCGCCCCGGGTGGCGGCGGCGGCGGCGGCGGCTCCAGCGGCGTGAGCATCCTGGAGGCTGCTCTGGGCCACATGCTGCGCCGCACGTCGTCCATCCTGGGTTCCAGCCCCGGCAGCCTGTCGCCCCTCGCCGGCCTGAGCGACGAGGAGGACGAAGGCGAGGACGAAGGCGAGGACGAGGGCGAGGACGAGGGCGACGAGGGGGGCGGTGAGGAGGGCGGCGAGGACAGGGATGTGTTTGGGCCGGCGGGCGGCGCCGCGGACGAGTCGTGGGCCTGGCTGCGGGAGGCGGCCGCGCCCTCGCCGCCGCCCTCGCTGCACCTGCGGCCCGGCCACCGCCGCTCCGGCAGCTTCGCCTCTGGCCTGTCGCAGCAGTTGCCGCAGGGGGGGGCGGGGCCGGGCGCGGGCGCTGCGGCGGCGCAGCAGGGCCAGCCGGCGGCGGCAAGCCGCGGCGGTGGCGGCGGCGGGCCGTTCGGTTGGGCGCGCGGCGCGGCGGCGCTAGTGGCTCGGGGCGTTGGCGCGGGGGCTGGTGCGAGCATGCGGGGACTGGGGGCCGTGGGGCAGGCGGTGGGTCAGGCCGTGCTGAACCCCGTGGTGCGCAGCGCGGAGAGGGCGGCGGTGGGAGCCGGCGCAGCCGCGGCGGCGCCCAGCCCCGCGCGGTCGGGAGGCACGTCGCCGCAGCCTGCGTCGTCGCGGCGAGCGCTCGAGGCGGGGCCTAGCGATGGAGGCATGCAGTAGTTGCTATGGTTCAAGGCAAACTTCGTAAACTCCTCACCTGCTGTGTGCAGTTGTACGACCGTGCGCCGTACGATGCGGATTCGCAAAAGTCACCTTGCTTACCTTCAGCGAACACAGCACCAGGCACAGCTGCCAAACGTGAACACGTCACAAGTTAGAGCAGTAACATAGCAACAGAAGAAATTTGCAAGGCTTTTCGGTTCTTGATAGCCCTTCCTACTCCCGACACCGTATCACCATGGCCGCACTCGCTCCTATTAGTCCGTAAGTTTGGAGCTACACAGGCGTTGCGGGCGGCTTGGGGCCGCGGAGGTCAATGTGTTGCGTGCTAGCCCTGCGGCCCTCTCAGCGTAGCCGTTGTACACGAGCCCTAACAATATTAGTGGAGCAACTACTGCCCTTGCGCATGGCCTTGCTTGTGCAAATTCCGGAGCGCATGCCTCTCTTGCATCTCGTCACGCTTGCTACCCGTTCTTGCCTGCAGTAAGTCGGCGTCTGCTACGTACGCCGAGCTGAAGGCTCGTAACTACCAGAGCGACGCGAAGGCCCTCTTATCGGGCCAGGAATGCCCTTCGGACGCGTCTAAGGCCCAGGGCAAGCGCAGTGAGTACGCAAGTTGACCATAGCCTTTCATCCCTGTGAAGGGGTCACAATTGGGGAGGTGCTACACCTACGCGAACCCCGCTACCTCGGCGTTCCGTGCCGCGCGTGTCGTGGTCGGGGAGCAGACCCCGCGCGAGCCAGCTACGTTTGTGGGCATACTAGCTGCTGCGCGTTCGAACCCTGCCACTAGAGCACGGTGTGGCCTTCGCGTGCGACGCCAGAGCCTGCCCCAACGCACACTCCCTGGCTGATTCCCGTCGGCGGTCTGCCAGGTCCGGGGTGACACAGCTCCAGCATCCCTCGCTCCACCTGCATCTTGGCCCTATCCTGCCATGTTGCTTATTGCGCCTCGAAGGCGTCGCGCACAAGGGCTCAGGTGCCGGGGCGCCTTTTGCGACCTACGCCGACGACAAGGCCGCCCCTGCGGCTGCCGAGCACGTGGCCAAGTCAAAGACCAAGGAGGGAGCAGACAAGGTGGGCTCGGGGATGCCGAACCCCTGCCACACGAGCTTGGTTGCGCTGCTACGCCGTAGCCAGCTGGAACGGCAGCTGACACGTCCGCTGCTCTGTTTCTTAACGCCTGCAGCCCACCGGCGCCAACTTTGACGCGGATGTTTACCGCAACCGTGAGTCTAGTACCACTGCACCAGGCGGGTGTCCGGGGCGGCTTCACCTGGCTGCATTCTCACATATCCCATGTCACACGCCTGCAGAGATCGCCTCGAACTACCACAACATGCAGGCCAGCAAGGATCGTGCCCGCGCCGGGAACAACATCTTCGGGTAACGGGGCCTCAGTGAGCCCAGCGCAGCAGCTGACGCAGGGCGCTGTGCGCCTTGACCGCGCTTCATGATGTGGCGGCGTGACGGAGCTACAACTTAACAGCAGCTGTACAGTCGTTTGCAAGACATGCTGACCTAGGCACCCAGCGCATGAGTGCAGGGTGCGTGGCATTGCTGCCTGTGGGCCAAGGCTCGTGTTTGGCTGTTTCCATTAAGTCGGATCTATGGGCTCTCGCTCAGTTCTGTCATTCTGGTGTTATATGTTTTCAAGGTTTGTTGTGATCGTGCTGACTTCGCTTGGGCGGCCGCGGCTAGGCTGTCGTGAGGTACCGGTATGTACCCTGGGACGAGAAGTAGACACAAGCAAGACTGGTTTGGTGGACGTCCGCTTGTTGTATTTAGGCTTCCTTGTGGGTCATAGGAGGCACTATCTGCGTACGGGATGTAAGCAGACAGAGTTCAACAATTGTGCGGACCGAAACCAAACTATCCGGTCTACGCCCGGGCAGACCCCGGTCCACAGCCGACCACTTCCCACGCAGGAACAGGAGGTTCTTGACTCCGTCGGTGTTTTTTTTACCTGTTTAGTACCGTTTCGCATTCCGGGGTCGGTAAGCGAAGGGCGTAACACTAATGCGCATCCCGTGGTACAACCTCCGGAGTGGGGTCGACTGCGGCGTGCGGGCAGGGGGGCCAGCAGGTCGTGCAGGTGTGTTTTGCAGCTGAGGTCGCGACCCATGGAAATGCATCTTCTCCGGCCTACAAAGGTGTTCTCGACGCGTAGACCTTGACACTAGAGCCGCTCCAAGACCTAGAGAAACATGCAAATTGACATCAACTTCCTCGCGTGCCACGAGCAACCTGCAAACATATGCACCTAAACGCACATCACCCATTACTGGTGGCAAACTCCTGCTATGCGCTGACCGTTGTTGACAGCTGAAGCTCCGGAGGCCTGCGATGTCGCGATACAGCAGCGCCGGGAACAGCGGCTATGATGACGACTTTGAGCTGGATGCAGCAGAGGATGATGCCAATGCAGACTTGGAGCTGGACGCGGGCGTGGCAGAGGGCGATGGTGAAGGCGCTGACCTGCACGCAGGCGACAGCGGTAGGCCGCAAGCCGAGGCAACAAAGAGGACTCATGACATCTGATAACATGCGGTCGTTGGGCGCTCTCTTGCACAGGATCTGCTGGTGGGGACCCACATGCCCAAGGCTTGTCGGCAGGAGCCAGTACCGCAGGCGCCTCCTTCAGCCGTGCTGCTGAAGGCACATTGGAGCCCACGGAGCTGCACGGGCCTTCGGATACGGCTCTTGGGATGGGGAGTCACGACCCTTACGGGGACGGCGACTCGCCGGAGCAGGCCACGCCGGAGGTCGGCCCCCGTGCCTCGAGCAGCACTAGCACTGGCTATGATGGCCACGGCGCTCAGCCCCCTCCTTCACCCCCGCCGCCAGCCCCGCATTTCGACGTGGCCTTGGCCGGAGTGGCCGCTGTTGCCGCCAGCCCTGCATCACCACCGGCACCGCCCTTGCCGCCGCTGAACCCAGCTGTCTCGCCCTACCTTCTTCGAACCCCGGCACACGGCCTATCCGCCTCGGCAGCCGCGCCGTCGCCACCGCCTTCACGGCCGCCCGCGGCCAGCTCCGCCGCGCCCTCCGTCCCTCGGCCCACGTCGCGGCATGGCCAGAGCGGCGCAATCTCCACCTCCCACCAGCAGCCGCACTACACCGCACCGGCCGACCCGGTGCCCCCCATGAGCCTAGCGCTGCTGCAGCAGGCCAGCAGCCGCGATGCCGGCTCGCAGCAGCAGCAGCTGGCCACCGCCATACGCCACAGCGTCGACGCGATGCGGGCCTCGGAGCACGTGAGGCAGCTGCAGACGACGGTGGAGGCGCTCACGGGCCAGGTGCGGGCCGCAGCAGCGCCGTAGAAGGGTGTTGGGGGGGGGGCCAGACTGCAGCCCGCCCAAGGAGCGCTGCCAGGGAGGCTGCTGTGCTGAGGCGCAGGCAGCCAGCCGTGTGGTGGCCGCAGTCTAGGGACATGGGACGGGGCAGACTGTCTGCACGACTGTCCTGATGGTGACACATGGGCTGCCGGGGCGCCCGCAGGTGGTCGCGGCGGAGCGCGGGCGCTCGGCGGCGGAGGGTGCTCTGGTGGAGCTGACGCAGCGCATGCAGGAGCAGGAGAAGCGGCTCAACGAGACGTGGGAGGTGCGGACCCCGGGACCGCGTGATGGGCGCACGACGCGTTGCCGGAGCGCACCTCTGCGGGTCCCCCACGGTGCGCCATGCTGCCGGCTCTTTCCCGCCGCAGGCCCGGCTGCTGGACAAGCAGCGCGAGGTGCAGGCGCTGCGGACCAAGGTGCAGCAGCTGGAGGCGCAGGGGCCCAAGGCAGGTCGGGGGAGTGCGTCCAAGTTTAACGGGCCGAAATTGAGTACCAACCCGTGTGTGTATGTTTTCAGAAATAGGTAACATGGGATTGTGTGGGGTGGGGTGGGTGAACTGGCAGCCCGCAAGCGGTCTGCGTGTCGCCCGTGTGCGGACACCTCTCGCCCAGCACTTTGAGCCGCGCACTGAGCACCACAGGGCTATGCACGCGTGTATGCCCTCAGGGCCGGCTGACCGGCGCCGGCAACCCCCGCGGCAGCTCGGGCGGTGGCGCCGCGGCGGCCGGGTCCATCAGCACAGAGGAGGCCGAGGCCCTCCGCAAGGAGCTGATGCAGACCGAGCTGCTCATTCGCGGATACCAGCAGGAGAACGAGCAGGCCACGCGGACTATCAAGGCAGGGGCCTGGGGGATGAAAGCGGGAGCGGGTAGCAAGACATGGCGCCGTCTGTTCAGGGGTGTACCCTCGGGCTCGACGTAACCAAAGCTTGCGGTCTTGGGTCCCACCGTGTCCCGCCTGCCGCGGCCCAACAGGAGCTAGAAGCATCGCTGGCCGCCGCGGAGGCGCGCGCCGCGGAGGAGGTGCTGCGCAGCGAGCGCTCCGTGCTGCTGGCGCGGGACGACGCGGGGCGACGCAACGCCGACACCGCGGCCAAGCTGTCGCGAGTGCTGGCGCTAGAGAAGGAGCTCGCAGGCGTCAAGGAGGAGGCGCAGGTGAGCAGGGCCAGGGCATCTAATAGCTCCCGGACGCCTGCCCGTGTCGCTTGTCGCCGGCGCGCTGGGCCCATGTACTGGGCACCATCGACAGCGGCCTGCGTGCCCCAACCCGCCCTCACCTCCTCATGCCTGCCACCTGTGCTGCTCCAAACCGGGCAGGTCCGCGAGGCGGAGCTGCGCTCGCAGCTGGACAAGCTGCGCAGCGATAAGAGAACGCTGGAGGCCCGGGCTGGGGGCGTGGACCTCAAGGTGGGGGGTGGGGGCTGATAGAGGCTGCAGGAACCGTAAAAGGCAGCGTGGGCGGGGGGCAAGGCGAAGTTGCTGGGGAAGTGGGGTCGGCGGCCAGGCCCTGACGTCGCGCTTGCCGCCGCTGCTGCCCCTGCCCTTCCCCGTGCTCTGCCCTTCGGTCAGGCCATGGCGGAGGGCGACGTGCTGGTGCGGCAGCTGCGGGCGGAGCTGGAGGCCAGCAAGGCGCAGGCGCAGGAGCTCATCGGCGAGATGCAGGCAGGGTGATAGGACCGGGAGGGGAAAGGGAGGGGAAAGGGAGGGGAAAGGGAGGGGAAACGTAGGTGATAGGGAGGGAAGAGGCAGGAGAGAGGTAGGGTAAAGCAAGGGAGGCCATCCAGCCGCTGCTCGGAGCCGGGATGCAGCTACGGGTGGGATCACACCCGACCGCTTACTAGGCTGTTTGAGAAGTGCTCTCCGGGCTACGTGTTGCACCTGCAGCGTGCTGGTGGGCCGTGGCATTCAGACCCCTCGCCCGCGTGCCGCTCATTGTGCTTCCCCCTTCACCTCCCAGGCCAAGCTGTCCTGGTACGCGGAAAATCAGGAGATGCTCAACAAGAACGACGCCCTGGTGGCGGAGCAGCGCGCGGCCATACAGCAGCTGCAGGCGCGACTGGCGCAGCATGAGGGTGGGTGTGGGAGCGCGAAGCGCGGAGATGCGGGGGGCAGGGAAAGGCGCCACACATGCATGGGGTCGTTGCCAAGTCTAGAGACACCCCTTTTTTGCGACAACCAGTGCCTGGGCCATACCCAGCGCTACCATGCCCCGCACACCCTATCGCAGGCCCCGGATCCAAGGGCCCCGGGGCCACGCGGTCGGCCGCGGCGCAGGCCCAAGTGCGCGAGCTGGAGGCACAGGTGGGGTTGGCGGCGGCTGTGGGAGCGGGGCGGGGCCCTATCGCTCCAAAGCGTCCCTCCTTAACTTGCGTCCATACCCGCCCAACGCCCTCTCTTCCTCTCCCTTTCCCCGCCCGACCCCCAGGTGGACCAGCTGCAGAAGGCTCTCCGCGGCCGCGCCCCCGCCAACAGCCTGGCGGCGGTGGTGGCGGCCGCCAAGCCCTCGCCCGCGGAGAGCCGCATGGTGGCGGAGCTCAGCGAGCGAGTGGAGGAGCTGGAGGAGGAGCTGAGGATCAAGGCAGGGAGGGGGCAGGGGCGAAGGGGCCACACACTTAGCGCGCTGCCGGGTCGTCGGAGCGGGCGCAGCGGATGGCGAGCTCGGGGCGCGAGGGGCGTCCTCGCGCCCCGACGCACATCGTGGCGTCGGCGTTGGCGGGTATGGCGTCACCTCGGCCCTCCCCAGCCTTCCCCGTCCAACTTGCCCGCTCCCCCCCGCGCTCCCCCACTCCACACCGCCGCGGCCCTCAGGACGAGGACTTTGAGCTGCAGCTGCGCTCCTACCAGCAGCGGCTGGAGCAGCTCAAGGCGCAGTACGCGGAGCGGGCGGGCAGGCTGGAGGCGGCAGTCAAGGTGCGCGCGATGGAAGCGGGAGGCGGTGGACATGGCGGCGTCAACCGCCCCGTGGGCCCCTCACCCCCGCCTGCCCTGCTCCTTTTCCCTCCCGGTGCCGTGCACCAGTCCCGCGGCCGCGTCAAGGACCTGGAGCGCCAGCTGGAGGAGCAGAAGGCCATCTTCAGCCGCCGAGTGCGGGAGCTGGAGGCCAAGCTGCGGGTGGGCGCCTGCGTGTGGTGACTGGGACTGAGCAGGGTGTATGTGTGCGTTTGTGTGTGTGGGGGGGGCGAGGTTCCAGGTAAAACGGGCTCGTCCTGCCTTCGCAACACCCTCTGCCCTCCCCGGCCGTCCCGCCGCCAGGCGGTCCAGGAGCAGGGCGCCGCCATCCCGCCCACGCCCGCCGTGCACGCGCCGCCCGGGGCGCCCTCCGCCATGCACACGCCCACCAAGGCGGGCGCGGCGCCGCAGCACGCAGCGGCGCACGGCAGCGCGCAGCAGGTGCGGCCCCCGGGGCGGTGCGGCCCTCGTCCCAGCGGCTGCCCCTCGCACGGCCTTGCTGTCGCCCTGTTGTGCAACCCCATCCCGCTATGCCACCATCGCCACCGCACCGGTGTCCGCAGGCGGGCCGGCGGGACGACCTGGTGCCCGCCTCACACTTGAGGTGCGCGGCCAGCTTGACGCGCGATGTGCCAGCGTTATGCCAGCGTTATGCCAGGAGGGTGGGCAGGGTGCAGTGCTGGGGTGGTGAACGCGTTGGGCCGCAGCACTGGCAACCATTGAGGAACGTTTGCGCGATCGCGAGGGCGCGTACAGCAGGGCAGGGCACCGCTTTGAAAGATGGCCAGGGTCGCCACGCTTGATGGCAAAATCGTGGAGCCTTCATCATGCCCTTACCCTCTCCGCCTGCCCCCCTTTGTCTCCTTCCCCCGCCGCTCTTGCCCAGGGCCCGCGAGCAGGAGCTCAAGAAGCTGCAGACCGAGCTGGAGCGCAGGTCCAAGCAGGCGAGCGCAACAGCCCGGGGAGGGGGGCGTGCAGCGGGCCATTGCAGGTCTCAGCGTGAGGCCGTGGCCAAGGTTCGACTGCAGCTCGTTTGACATCACCGCTGGCGGAACGTCAAGTCCCCTGCCCTCTACCGCCCCCTTTCCCACGCCGCGGACTCCCTCGCCTCCCCCCCGCTTTCCCCCGCCACAGGTGTCCGAGCTGCACCTCAAGCTGGGCGAGGCCGAGGCGCGGGCCAACCGTCTCGCCACCGACCTGCGCCGCTCGCAGCAGCAGCAGCAGCACGGCAGCCACACGCCGCACCGGTGAGATCGTGCTGCCCGAGTCCTGTGCACCCAGCAACGACCACCGCCACCCGTGCGCTGCTTCGCCTCACCCTCCACCTCACCGCCGCCCCTCTGCTGCCGGCCCTCGTGCCCCACGCAGCGGCCGCCACGACCACCTGCCGCTTGATGAGCGGCCCGTGGGCCCCGGCCAGCGCGGGCAGCAGCCGGGACCCGACCCCTACCCCACCGGCGGCGGCGGCCCTGACAGCGGCGAAGGCCGGCAGGCGTCCGCCGAGCTGCTCGAGCGGCTTGAGGAGCGTTGCGGCAACCTGACCGTGGAGAACGGCAACCTGCGCAACCAGGTGGGGAGAGGCACAGTCGGCGGAGTGGGGAGAAAGGGCCCCTGGCTGCCTAGTCAGGGTCACGGCCGGCTTAGCTACGTTGGGGTTACGGGTCAGGATAAGAGGATCCAGTGGTGCGGGCCCGGCCGCCGCGCTGCCTGACGCCCGGTTGTATGGCCAACCGCAAACGCCGCAGGTGGCCGCGCTGACGCAGCAGCTGGCGGCCCTGCGGCAGGAGCTGGACCAGGCACGGGCGGCCGCAGGTGCGGCGACCGCCAGCCGTCCGCACGAGGTCCTCTCGCCGAGCAAGCTGCTGTGCCTGTCCACGCCGGCCGCCGCATGGTGCCCTGACGCCATTGCATCCCCTCCCCCACCTCCACCCCGCCCCCTGCCACCACTCCGCTGCCGTCACCGCTCCGGCCCGCAGCAGCGCCGATGCCCTCCGCCGACGCCGCGGAGCTGGCCTCGCTGCGCCGCAAGCTGGACGCCGCGGAGATGGCGCTGGCCACGGTGCAGCGCGGCGCCACGGAAGCGGTGGAGCGCTACGCCATGGAGCGGCAGGAGGCGCAGCGGGGCATGCTGCGGCTGCACGACGAGGTGTCGTACAGGGAGGGGCTCAAGTGGCAGGAGCGCATGGCGGCGCTGGAGCAGGTGGGCGGTGATGTGGGCACTGCGGCGCAGCGGGTCTAGCACCGGCACATGCCTGGGCGGCCGCGGTCCCTATGGCGCGTTGCTTGATGGTCCCTTGGGTCGGTGCCCACTGCCCACAGGAGCTGCGGTCCACCCAGCAGCGCTGCGAGCAGGCCGAGTCGGAGCTGGCCGTGGCCCGCTCGCGAGGCGCCGCGGGCTGGGCGCCCGAGGCGGCGGCGTTCACGGCTCTTGAGCGGCGGCTGGACGACATGGCGCGGGAGATGGTGGGTGGGCCAGAGAGAGGAGCAGAGGGGCACTGGGCGGGCCCCTTGGTAAGGGTTCGGGTGTCATCAACGTCCGTCCGGTTGGTAGGAATTGCTCACTGGTACGCGCCTGCGCACCCTCTTAGTTCGGCACATGCAAAGCCTGAGCGCCTGAGTCCCGTCACAATCGCCGCCTGCAGGCGTCGCGGGAGTCCAAATGGCGGGCAGTGATGCAGGACACGCAGAGCCTGCACGGCGTGCAATCCGACATGGAGCGCAGAAAGTGGTGCGTGCGTGGCGCGCAGGGGCGGGCTGAGGCTGAGGCCAAGGCTGCCCAAGCGGTCCCCTGGCCTGCATGCGCCTCACGGCTCCCGCGTGCGCCGTCCGCAGGGAGTCTGCGTTGTCCGCCAAGGAGGCCGAGGTGCAGGCCACCCGAGCCGAGCTGCAGGCGCTGCTGGACGAGGTCGCCGCGGTGCAGGAGCTGCAGAGCCGGGCCGCGGCGCAGCAGCAGCACGAGCGGTTGCAGCAGCGGCGCCAGCAGCTGGAGCGGCAGCGGCAGCCCGAGCCCGACAGCGGGTAGCGACCACGGGGACTAGGGGCGTGGCGCACGCGCATTTTGGGGCAACGGCTCGGAAGACGGTGCATGGGAAAATTCGGCAATGAACGAGAGATGCATAACAACTGCATGGTCCATGACTGACTGCTGACATGGTGGTGATGCGCTCACTGCACGAGCCTTTCGTCCTCAGCCCCTGCGGCCTACACCACGTAACCGTGTAACAAAGGTTCACAATGCCGGATCCCCAGCAAGTACGGGAGCCCGGTACCACGGCCCCACAAGCATATGCACGACCTGACCCTATGCCAGCAACGGCACATGTGTCCTGCCTATCCCTGTGCGCGCCACCTTCTGTCACCTCACCCTCGCCACAGCCCCGTCAGCCTCAGTTGGCGCCTCCCTGCTCCGCCACCAGGCAGCCGTAGACCCAGTCCAGCAGCTCGCGCAGGCCACAGCCCCGCAGCTGCCGTCGCCGCGCCTCCGGCAGTGACCCGCCGCAGCCCGGCCCGCCGGCGCGGCCCTCCTGCGCGCCCTCCAGCTCCCGCTGCAGGTGCTCCAGCAGCGGCGCCAGGTCCTGCGACGCGCGCGGCGCCTGCAGCTGCACGAGCGCTAGTGTCGTGCCCGCCTCGTCGGGCCAGGCCAGCGGCACGTGCACCTCCACCTCCATGCGGTTCGGCAGCACGCAGCGCAGCACCTCGGGCGACACAGAGGTGGGCTGCAGCGGGTACAGCTCGTGCGCGTCTGCGGAGGGGGGGGGGATGACGACACGGGAGAGAAAAAGCGGGAGGGTTAGATACGCTTAGTCCGTCGCCCAGGAACGGAGTCTGCAAACGAGTAAGTAGCGTACGCGAGTCCACGCAGAGGGAGTGACGCACGCGTGCGGCACGGCCACGAGGCCCCCGTACCCACCCTCCAGCTGCAGCTGGCGGCGGCAGTGCCGCCGGATGCGCGCCTTGACGTCCAGCACCAGCCCCACCAGCGCGGAGCCCTCCCGTGGCAGCGCGCCGCCCGGCCCGGGCTGCTGCGCCGCCAGCGCCTGCCGCACGTCATCGCCAATGTCCACCACCGCGGGGCTGAGCGCCGCGCCCCGCAGCAGAGCGCTGCGGCCGCCCGCCTCCAGCTCCAGCGTCAGCACGTGCTCCGCCGCCACCGCGCCCGTCCCACCCGCCTCCGCGGCACCGGCGTTGGGGTCCAGGGAGCCGCCCTGCGAGCAGCTGGCGGCCGAGGCGGGCGCCTGGTACTGCTCGCGGCCGGGCATAGCGCGGGGGATGATCTGCGTGATGGTCAGCTGTAGGCAGCAGCCGTCCTGGCCGGAGATCTCCACGCCCGTGATGCGGGACAGCGCGGACGACATCTGCTCGTACCTGCGACCATGGGAAGACAGTCCAGGCAAGTGCAGGAGGAAGGGTGTCAGGGGGCCAGGGGAAGCACGACGGCGCTCAGAAGGGGCCCGCCGGTACGCCTCGCTGCAAGACGCTCGCACCCACCACAGCAGCTGCTCGCTGTACTTTGCGCCCTGCTGCTTGGCGGCCACGTTGCACTGGTCCTCCGCCTCCGCCACGTCAGCGCGCAGCTCCGCCACCGCCGCCCGTAGCACGCCGTACTCGGCCTCGCTCGCACCCCAGTTGGCGGCCTCCAGCGCCGCCTCCTGCTCCAGCTGCGCCGCGGCGGCCTCCTCCTCCGACACCAGCCGCAAGAGCTCCGCCTGGGGCGCAGCGGGCCACATCCGGCACCGCCTGAGGTTTGCCTCCACGCACGCCCCACCCTATCCCGCCTTAGCCCAGCGCAGCCCCTCGGTCGCACCTCGGTCATGCCCCCGGCGGTGGGCTCCGGCGGCGTCTCGTTGGTGGACCGGTACTCGTCCACCTCAGCCGCGATGCGCGGCAGCTGCGTCGCCAGCTGCGTAGCGGCGGTGCTGCCGCTGTCATACAGCCGCGTGACCTGCTGTATGAGGCCTCCCAGCTGCTGCTCTAACTGGGGTCGCGGAGACAGGGGGCCGTTCGCGGAGCAAGGGGTAAGTAAGGCAGGGAGGGCGGCTGGCAGGGGCTGGAGCTCAGGCCACGCCCGCCAAGCACCCTGCACACAGCGCCCAAGCGCATGTGGGCGTGTCTCGTGCCAGCCAGCGGACGGGTGCTGCTGGTGCGGCTTGCGGCCTCCTGCACGCTGCGACCTGCCTTGGCGACGGAAGCGTTGCGCTCGCGGATCTCCTCCTTGAGCGTCGTGACGGCCCTGTCGGCCGAGGCGATGTCGGAGGTGAAGTCGTGCTGCAGCAGCTCCTCGTGGCTCAGCCCCTTGAGGCCTGCACAGGCAGCGCCAGCTCGTCAGGGCATGCTGCCGGGGAATGTCGCCGGGGTTGCGGCAGAGGGGGCCCGTTCCCAGCGCAGAAAAGCACTGCTCACGCTCAAGGAAGGCCTCCTTCTGGCCGATGAACTTCCAGTTGGCCTTGAGCGCCTTGAGGTGGCTCTCCAGCGCTTGCCGACCGCCTGTGGCCTCAAGCTGGTCTAGCGCTACCCGCTTGTGTGCGTCCACGCGCTGCTGCATAGTATCGAATGCCTCGTGTAGGCCGCTGCGGGGCGTGGCACCAGGGGGCGGGCGTTCCAGGGTTGCGGGAGGGGCCCTCCGGGGCTAAGGTGGCCTCAAAACCGACCGTCTTAACTCACCCTGCTAGCGCTGCCAGTTGAGCTGCTATCTCTTGAATGCTGGGCGGTGGAGCCATGTCCGGCTGCATTGCCGCTGTCCGCTGGTCGGGGCCTGCGATGCCCGCGCCAAGCCGTAAAGACCCAGACAGGTCGTCAAAGCTCAGATGTCGTGGTTGAATGTCCGTCATGTTGGGCTACGGCTGAGAAAGTTCCGTCGCGCGAGTTGACCGAGCTCGTCGTCAGGCGTCAGCGTTGTCAAGGTTTTCGCAATATTATTACAGCATCTTGCTCGTGGGGTCGTGACGCATGAAGCGCAAGAAGGAGCAGCAGCTGTCCAGCGGCATTCAAAACCGAGTATCAGGAGTTTACAGCAGAACGTACTGCGTGGTACTTCTCCTGTCGCTCTTCACGCGGGTATGCCAGCAGCGGCCCATCCGCGAGCGGAGCGGGTGCAAACACAGGCACGGCCCCCACAGCCCACTCCGACCCCACTTTCCCACGCCCCGCTCATCGCCTAGGTGGACCGCTTCCCCAGATGTTGTGTGCCCTTTCGCTGTTCAGATCTCCTTGTGCGCTTGGCTTGAAGCTGTGCAGCCTGCAGCAGGAGCTCGATGCCCACGAACAGAGCCATCAACTGCCAAGCCACAATCGCGGCGCCCACCCTGCCCACCCTCGCACCAGCTCGTCATACTTGTACACCAATAGCCTGCCAAGCCGCTCGCCGGTGCGAAACACACCGGCCGTTGTGCTCAGCGCTCTTCCAATATCTTGCTTCCAGCGCGGAATGCCCTTTCCGCGAGGGTTGGGCCTGCGCGGGCAGCGGCCGGTGCAGGTCCAGTCAGGCCTGGCACGCACACATAGCTGCCACCAAGAAGCAGATACTTCATCATGTGAGGTGTGTGGGCACACCCAAAACACCAAACGCACCTCCAATCCAGCTTAGGCGCGACCTCTGGGTCCTCCAGGAGGATGGCATGCAGGTCTCGGGACGTGCCCTGCACGCGCGCGGCCTGGGCAGTGGGTGCGCGCTCCAGGACAGCACTGCAGCTGGCAGCAGCTTCCACAGCGTGCAGCCCCACCGTGCCTCACCGTCCTGCCGGGCAAGGCCATGAACGCCCGCTGGATCCAGGCGCTCCACTTGTATGTCCCCGTGCGCACCCGCTTGGTGGGGTCCCGCCCTGCGAGCAGCCATCATGAGAAGTCGAGTGCAGGAGCGTGGCTGCCGCGCTGCCCCAGGCCCCGCCGCACCCGCCAGCGGGTCGTCCCCGTTGCCCAGCTGCCAGCGGGTCTTGATGAGCTTCTTCTCCAGCCGGTGCAGCGGCTGCTGCTCGCCGCGGAACAGCGCCCGCCAGGCCTGCCAGCCTGCATGGAATTAAGTGGCTGAGAGGCGGAGGCGGAGGCAGGCAGGGCGCCACCAGCGTGGGCCCTGACCGGGGCGGGGGGCGGGGGCGTATGCGGCTTGGATCGCGATCGAGCACCCCATTGGAGCGTACCCAGGTCTTGGATGGCCTGTTCTGAGTGCACATGGCCTCCCGGGGGCAACGAGCGCAGGTAGCGGACCATGGCCTGAGGGTATGGGGAGGGCAGTATCGGTGGAATGCATGTGCGCTAGGTGTCCCGCGGGCGGCTGCCGGTTGAGCTCGTGTCGCTTGCCGGCGCGCCCATGAGCCCCAGGGGGAGCCCATGGGCATGTCTCAGCTGCAGCACCGGCTCTTCATGCAAGGCGCCGCGCCGCCAGCTGCGTGGGCCGTCCTTACAATGTACAGCTTGGTTTGCGCCGCTCCCTCTTACCTTCACATGCTCGGGGCGCCACTCCAAGCGGCCGCTGGACCGCACGGTCGGCGGCCCCAAGCCAGCGCCGAACGGCGGGCGAGAGCCGCCGCCGGGGCCGCCACCGGCATCACCAGGGCTGTTCCCTGCTAACAAGGGCTGCGACCCTGCGCTACAAGCGCCGTCGTGGCTCCCCTGGAACGCCCGTGCGGCCACCAAGGCTGCGTTGTGGCGGGCGTTGCTGGGAATGGCCGAGCCGGCAGCCGCCTCCGCCGTGAGCAGTGGCTGCTGGCCGCTGCGCTGCTGCCGGGCGTCCGGCTCTTCAGGAGGAGCGCCGCTTGAACGCGGCGCCAGCAGCGCCTGGGCCCCTCTGTCGCCCTGCCCACCGGCGGCACAAGCCCGCGATACCACGGCTGCTGCATAGCGCTGTGCGTTGGCCAGCACGGCCGCGCAGGCATCGTGGGAGGGGCCCGCCAGCTCCACAACGGCGCGCGGAGGCCTGGTCGGCCCCGTCGGCATGCCTTAAGAGGGGTGTTGCTAACTGTCGCCTCGCGCGCCGCCTCGCTGCGCAGGGCTGCACTGACGTGCGGCCGAACAATAATATACAAGCACGTGAGCCGTTGGTGCAGCGCTGGTCAGGGCACTGTGCGACGTGAACAAGACGCGATTCAAGCAACGTGCATGTGATCCTCTGCAGTATAGCTGTTGGACAGTCCTGTATGTAAATATGCTGCAGTTGCTGCGACTCTGCAGTGCCGCGTTGCTTCGTGACCCGGACACAAACACACCGTGCATGTGACGCGTCCCCTGCTTCCCACCTCCCTTGCCCCGTCTCGCCCCGCGGCTCATGAGCACGCTACGCACGACGTCTGCGCAAGCTTGTTACACCACATGCGAGCGTGCCCTTGCGCCAGCGCGCGACATGAACTATGCATCCTAAGTTGCGTCCTGCGCTATGGGGCATGCGACCACCGTCCAAGTCGGTAGGTCCTCCTGGTCCAAGTTACGGTACCAGATGCGACCCAGCGCCGCCCGCCGCGCTCCCCCTACATGGATCATACAGGGTCGACCCCTGGGACTACCGGACGACTAAGTGCGCCGTGGCCGTAGGCTCGCGGCCTGCGTGCACGAGGGAAGTCGAGGCAGAGCCCACCGCCAGTGATCCCAGCTCGCCGCCACCCCAGCGCATCACCAATCAAAAGCCCATCAACGTTACACCAATTCAAAAGCAGGCGGGCACGTCGGTAGGTGCCCCTGCTCGTCGTCACCAGTGTCAAGAAGCCGTGTGTGAGTCAGTCGGGGCCCTGCTGCAGCGCCCCCGCCTGCTCGGCTGCGGCTGGGCCGTCACGAGGTCGACTGTACGCACGGCGGCGAAGGGCCTTGGCGGCAGCGGCCTGGACCTGCGGTCGTGTCGGTCAGGGTACACAGCGGTCAAAGTTCCAGGGCGGCCGCTGCCCAGGCACCCTTGATCAGCGGTCGCAAGCCCGCCCTGTCTACGGCGTGTTCAGCAGCACCCCCGGCCGCGGCGCGTCACGGCATGGTCGCGGCCTCACCGCGGCCGCCTGGTCGTACTGGTACACGATGAGTCGGCCCCTGCGCTCGGTCGTGGGCTGCACGCTCGGAGTTCCGCGCATGTGCACGTGTGCGCTCTGCTTCCAGCGCGGCGTGTCCTTGAAGCGAGGGTGCGGCCTGGAGGAGGCGGGCGGGGCGGGCGGGATAGGGTGCGTGCCACGCTCTGGCTGCGTGGGGGCCGTGCGGGCTCTCCCCTCTCAACCCCTCCCCCCACACACACACGCACGGGTGCACGCACTGTCGCAGTAGCCCCCTTCCTCCAACGCACCGCACATCCAGCTTGGCTGCCACATCCGGGTCCGCAACCAGGGCTGCCTGGATGTCCCTGATGGTGCCCTGCAGGCAGGCAGCGGGAGGGCGGGCAGGCGCAGCCACCCAGCAGGGCGGGCAGTGCGTTGCGGCAGCGCAGGCAGGGACCCCCCGCCTGCCAGCCCTCCGGCAGTGCGCACCCCGCTCCCCTGCCCGCTCTCTCCCGTTGCTTTCCCGCCCATCCCCGCTCCCTTGTCCCCCCTCCATCCGTCCTCGCTCGCTCGCTTTGCCTCCCGGCAGCGAGCCCAGTGCGGCCTGCAGCCAGGCGGTCCAGCGGTACGTGCCGGGCCGCACACGCAGCGCGTGGTCCCGCTCTGCAGCCGGGGGAGGGTGGGGTTAGCATTACCAGGCGAGCAGAGGGCTATGTCATGCCGTCATTAGTGGACCTGGACACCCCGTACTGCGCCTGCTTCAGGTCGTGGCGCCTTCCCTCCCCTCCCCTTCTCTCCCCTTCCCTTCCCGCCAGCAGCCACGCCCTCCCCGGTCCCCCGCCCTCACACGCCAGCGGGTCGGTGCCGTGCTCTAGCTGGTGCCGTAGCTTGGACAGCTTCTCAGCCAGCCGCTGGTGGGGCTTACCCTGCACCCCCAGCACGGGAGGCCAGGCCAGCCAGCCTGCGGGAGGCAGGCCGGGGCGCGGCCGGGGACTGGTTGTGGCTCATCGATCATTAGCACCACCACAAGAGCCCCTGACGGCCGCAGCGTGGCCCTGCGTGCGACCCGGCAGGGGTGCAGGCAGCATGGCGGGCAGCCAGGGTCGCCCGCGGGCTGGACCCACCCAGAGCCTTGGCGGCGCTCGCGGCGCAGATGCGGCCGCCCGGCGGCTGCGAGCCCAGGTAGGTGACCATGGCCTGCGAGGTTGGGGGTTAGGCAGGGCGCCAGGCAGGTCAGCAGGCTGGGCAACCCGCTGCACCCCCCTGCCCTCCATGGCCCCACCTGCACGTGCTCATGCCGCCACCGCAGGTAGCCGCTGGACGCCACCGATGGTGGGGCCAGGCCTGCCCCCAGCGCAGCAGGCGGTGCGCAGCAAGTTTGACCGTGCAGCTGTCCCAGGCCGCCCGCTTGGCGCCTAGCGTTGTCCAGCACCGCAGCCGCGGCGGCACGCGCCAGCGCCCCTAGACGCGTCGGGTGGCCAAGCTGAGGCCCAGGGCACATCCTTTCTGCCGCATCCATCGCCCAGGATCCCAAGCTGCCCGGGACTCAGGCTGGAGCCCCCGTCTCAGCGCAGGTCATGCGCGACCGCCGGGTCGTGCCGCCTTGCGTCTTACGCCGACAAGCATCGAGTGGCTGCTAGTGCATATCGCATTCATTATGGTGCGATGCAGCACATGCTTGAGCTGCAGACCGCGACGCCAAGCGCATCAATTCCACAAACCAGCTGTCATGTTGCGCAACAGCAGCGCAAAAGTATTGAGTGACGCGAGGCATATGGGCAGGTATGTAAAGACGATCGACCAGAGCTGTCGCGGCAGGAACACGCCGTACCTTGCTGTACCCCGCACGCCACCACCAGCCCCAACAAATAAATAAAAGCCTCTCACGCTATACTCAGCAAGGCAGATGGGCCTTTGTTGTCCTCTTCATTGCCAACCAGGACCGGACCCGAGGACCCACGTGAGGCAGACCGTGCAAACCATCAACCCTGCGCGCAACGGCGGGTTTTTGACAAAGACCATGACGGGCCGTTGGCGCCCGCAACCCGCCCCCTGGCTGTGCTAGCTCACCTCCCGGCGCCCTGCCCGGCCTGCGCCCCCGCACCTACGCTACCCGACGGTCAGGTAGGCAGGTGTGCACGGTTAGGTGCCAGCGCCGCTCGCCGGTCGACACCACGCCGGGGATACTGTGCAGGGTACAATGAGGCGCCCACGCTCCTCGCCTGGCGGTACCGCGCCTTCATGCCTCCGCATCCCGCCCGCATGCAATGCCCCCATGTCCAAGCAGCGCAACGCCCTTCTCACCGGCCCTAGTCGCGCTAGCTGCAGGCAGCGCTGCCACCTCGTGACCGAGCGCTGGAGTGCATCCGCCCTGCCCCCCGAGGCTGAGCAGGGCGCTACAGTCAGATTCGCAAGATGGGCCATGTCGCTAACCATAACTGGTGACCAGCGCAACGCGGTACGAACACACCATACAAACACCCCAACAATGCTCACCACTTTCTCATCACAAGATACTCCGCGGCAGCCTCCGGCCCTCATCAGGGGCACATGCGTGCTGCCTCACAGCTTCACGCGCGCTTGCCATGGCCAGGCGCCCCGGGTGTAGCGCCCCTGCGCCCACCCTCCCGGCTCGCCCTCAGCTCCTCCGCCCGGCAGCACGGCATGCAGGAGGTTGAGTGACAAGTAGGGTGTTGCATGGCCCTCAGGGAGCAGACGACACACAGAGAGCAGGTCCTCCGCCCCCAGCCCCTCACACTCAGGTTGTCCTTTCTCTGGCCAACCGAGAGCGGACGCCCAGAGAGTACACTTCCTCCCCCTTCAGACCCCTCCGCCTCGCTCCTCACCGGTGGGTAGGTCGTATGCGGACACCGCCAGCCCTCCTCGCCGCTCCCCGGTGCGCACCACGCTCGGCACCGTGCTCACCGTCATAGCCGCGTCCTGCTTCCACCGCGGCTGCGTGCGCTCCTGCGGGCTGGGCCACAGGGACAGGGGCAAGCCCGGCACGGCGGTGCAGGCAGCGGTTGGCCAAGGTCTCATGCCATATGCAGGCCGTTGGGGAAGGTGGTCCTCTTGAGGGCAGGCGAGGCTTTGCTGCGGGTGCGCGCCGCCAAATCACAGCGGAAGGCAGGCAGCTGAACCCAGGGCGACGGAGTTTCTTGGCCGGGGGCCACACCAGGGCCCGACCCCCCAGCCGGCCCCAGCCCGAACCTCCAATCGAGCTTGGGTGCGATGTCGGGCGCCGACGACATTAGCGGGTACATGTCCCGGATGGTGCCCTGCTTGGCTCGGGGGACAGTAATTAGTAAGGAAGTCGCGAGGTCCAGCGCGTGTGACGACAACACGCGAGCAGCGGTCAGCGGTACGGTTATGTGCGTCGCGGCAACCTACCCCGACCCGCTTGGCGCGCGGCCCGCTTCGCTCTCTGCGCCCTGCCCGCTCCCTCGCCGCCATGCCCGGCAGCGCGGTGATGGCCGGCCGCAGCCAGGCCTTCCAGTCGTAGGTGCCCCGCCGGGCACGAATGGTGGGGTGCCCTGCGCCGCAGAGGGCCACGAGGTATGGACCCCAGCCCACGGCCGCAGGGCGCACCGCGCACCATGCATCCGCATGTGCACGCAGCGCCCCTACCTACCTGGCCGCACTCAACGCTCTTTGAGCCATACGCTTCCCGCGCAGCGGGCCGCCAGTCCTCGTCAGTCGCTGGCCGGGGTCGGCCCCAGCCCAGCACGCAGCAACCCGGCACCCCGCCTGCCCCACCTGCCAGCGGGTTGCTGCCGTGCCCTAGCTGGCAGCGGACCTTGTTCAGCTTCTTGTCCAGCAGCCGCTTCAGCTCGCGGCCACCGCCCGGAAAGCCCTCGAACCAGTGCTGCCAGCCTGGAGTGCGTCGCGTGGCGTTGCGTTGCGTTGGAGGGCACCGCAGCGCATGCGCAGAGTGGCTGACGTGTGCGGCGGCGTCCGGTACTGATCGGGCGCTGCCGCTCGACCCCTTCGCTGGCAAGGGCCCATCCTGTCGCACGCACGCATGGCCGCAGTGGGCGGCATGTCCCCGCTCTTCCCCCCCTGCCTGCCTGCCTGCCTCCCCGCGCACCCAGG
>BDDC01000842.1:11538-34836 GCA_001662425.1 Chlamydomonas sphaeroides | reverse complement strand
GGGGAGGGGAGCGACAGGGGGAGGGGAGCGACAGGGGGAGGGCAGGGCCCGCAGGGCGGGCGCTTGTGTGCTCGATGGACAGCCGCCGCGAGGGGTGGCGCCAGGCCCATCCCGACCCCCTCACCCAAGCACGTGAACACTCGTGCCTCCTTCACCTCCTGGCCCTTCCCTGCCCCTCCCCTGTCCAGACCGACTGCCTGACGGCGCTGACCTCGCTGGAGCGGCGCACGACGTGCCGCCACTTCCCCGAGTTCGAGGGCATGCCGCTGCAGGTCAGCGCAGTGGCGGGCGGCCAGCAGCCAGCAGCCAGCAGCAGCTGACGCCGCGGGTTGCACGAACGCGCACGAGTGCCGGGAAACCGGCAACCACATGCGGCATCGTCGCCGTGCCCTGTTTAACGTGTCCAGCTCCCTCCCCGCTCCCTCCCCCGCCCCCTCCCCAGCGCCTGGTGGTGTCCAACTGCTGCGTCAAGGCCAAGGGCATCACCAGCATCGCCACCGAGTGCGCGGGTCTCACGCACCTGGTGTTTGCGGTGTACAAGGTGTCGGAGCCGGCGGACCTGCGCGAGCTGCAGGTGGGCGGGAAGGCGGGCGGGCAGGAGGGCGGGCGTGCGACAGGCGGGGGCCACGGGGCTGGGCGGGGCGGCAAGGAAGGGGCCAGGCACGGGGCGAGGTGGCAAGGAGGGGGCCAGGCATGGGTCGGGCTGAGGTCACATGGGTGCAGCGCCCCGTGGCTGAGGGCCGCCTGCGATGCCGCCTGAGGTGTAAACTCGCTGCCCTTCCTGGTGCACGTCGTGCCTGCCGCGTCACGCGCCCTCGGCCTGCTGCCCCTCCCTCCGCTGCGCCTGCATCCCGCCCGTCCGCAGCTGGCGCTGCGCCAGATGGTGCGCAGCCTCAAGCAGCTGCAGGTGCTCAAAGTGCGGGTGCTGGCGGGCTGCATCACGCTGGTGAGGCGGGGAGGGTGGAGGAGGGGGTGGGCGGGGCAGAGGCATAGGCATAGGAGGAGCGCCGACCACACTGCGGCCTGGATGGACCCCTCCTCCTGTCCCGTCATGGATGTCAGCACCCGCGCCTTGCCCTGGCGGGCTTGCACACTTAAGCATGCAGTTGCGTCACGCACTCGGCTTCACGCACTCGGCTTCACGCACTCGGCTTCACGCACTCGGCTTCACGCACTCGGCTGCACGCACTCGGCTTCACGCACTCGACGCCGCCATGCCAGGAGCTGGCGGAGGGCATGCTGGCCCACGTGGCGCGAGCGCCGACAGCTGTGGCGTGTCGTAAATACAGGCCTTGCTTTTCCCGTTCCCCCCATGCCCTTTCCCCCCATCGTCCTCCCCGCAGGAGCTGGTTGAGGACATGGTGGCGCACCTGGCGCACATGCAGCGCCTCAAGCTCACCAGCAGCGACGGCTGGGCGGACACGAGCCTGTTCCTGCCGCTCACGCGGCTGGCGGGGCTGCGCAAGTGCAGCCTGGCCCACTTCAAGAGCGCTGAGGCGGCGCGGCTGCTGCGGGCCGAGTTCCGGGCGGTGCTGCCGTACTGCAAGATCAAGGCCAAGCACGAGGCGGCGTGAGGGGAAGGGGCGTGAGGGGTGAGGCAGGCAGGCGCGTGACTGCGTGCTGGCCGGGGTGGCTGCACGCGAGGCGGCGGGAGGGGGACGCGAGGGGGTGGGTGCATGGCACCTGGCGGGTGGCGGCGGTGAGGGGCGCCGGTCGAGGGGAGGGGCTGTGGGTGGAGGCGGTGGGCGCGTCAACGAGGCGGCGGGAGGATTCGTGGCGATGACGACGAGCCAGGCCGTGTGCGGCCGGAGCAGGCGGCCGAGATGCGGCCGGGCGGTGCTGCGGACCGGACCGGAGGCATGGCGCGGTGTCCGCTGCGCCCACGCGTCGTCGTCGCCGTCAGCGGCAGGGCGCTGTGGGGCGTGCTGCCGCATGCCTGCATGGGCATGGGCATGGGCATGGCACGGCAATGTTTTGTTTTGCGTTTGTGGCAGGTCAGGCGGGGGCTAGGCGTGATGGGGTTGGGCTAGGCGGACGAGGCGGGCAGAGATGGCTGTGGCTGCGGGCCATGCTGTCCCTACGGGCTCGACGGCGGGCGGCTGGCTCGCGGCGGCCGCGCCGAGTGCATGGCTGGCTGGCTAGCTGGCTGGCGGCTGACTGGCTGGCTGGGATGGCGGCGCGCGTGGGTGCGCCGCGGAAGCTGTGCATGGGGCGCAGGGTCCGCGGCGGCTACGGTAGATAAGGCAAGGGTTGGGGGCGGGGGCGGCGCGTTGCGTGGGGCCAGCTGTGGACGGGTGGCCGGGGCGCAGGCGTGCTTATGCGGGCCGCACGTTGCATCAGCTACGCGTACATGCAAACCTGTCTAAGCTGCGCATGGGTGCATGGCTCGCCTAAAAGCATGGAGCGAGAGCCGCGCTTGCACCCACTGTTTCCGCAAATGCATAATTCGTACTTGCGCAACCTTGGTGCCTGCGGCTAACGGCTCATGCCCCGCCTAAGGGGCGAGCAAACCCCTTCGTGTCTCGATTTCGTTGTCCTCCCTCCTGCACAAGAAAAGGAAAGACACCCGCATGCCAGGTGGTGCCGTACACAAACCTGTCTCAGCTGCGCATGGGTGCATGGCTCGCTCCCAGAAGAGGCCACCCTGACCAGACGCAAACAGGCGGTCATTATGTGGTGATAGCTGGGACTATTTGAGGGGTCTCGGGCACACCACACTGCAGGGACGCCGGTTGGGAGGGGGCGAAAAACCCGTGTCAATGTCGTTCTCCGGGCTCGCGACGAATTGACGCCTCCCTTTCCGTACTTATCACCTCGAGCATACTACGAGCTTACAGTATTGGGGCTCACAGCGCGGTTCACACTAAAACCTTTAAACGCAAAGCATCCCGATAATGCGAAGTAAATATTGCCGCAATGGAACAAGGAAGAAGCCTGCGCTGTTTGCGGCATAACCAATAGGTATTTTAAGAAGAAGGGCTTGCGACCGCTGTGTGTTTACACCGGTGCCATCGGCATCGGCCAGACCCCGGCGCAAGCGCAAAAGGTTGCCGAGGCTGTTGCAGATGGAGCAAGCGTCCACTTCTTGTGCCCGAGGCACTTCACCGCCAACCGGGAGGCGCTTGACGAGGCCGCCAAGGCAGCCATCGTCCAGCGCCATGCCGCCGTAGCCGCGCCACGGACGCGTGCACGGGCTGCTGTGGGAGCGGCCGAGCGGCCAGGGGAGCAGGAAGTGCAGCGGCGTGCCGAGGTTCTGCTTGGCCGCGGTGCGCTACGGGCCCCTGCCAAGGAGCTGCGCGCTCTGGCGGCCGACACGCAGTCTGGCGCACTTTGCGCCGCCGGCGCTTCTGCCAGCAGGCCGGCCACACGCCAACTATACACGGCGTTCCTGGCGGGCAAGCTAGCCACGGCTGAGAATCGGGCGGGGCTGCGGCGCGACCGCTCCATCCGCAGCCACCACACATGGCACAAGTAGGGTTGATACATGTGCGTGGGTTATTACGTTTTTGAAAGTTGCTTGATTGGCATATCTGCGCACGTAATAGGATAGGTTTCAGCTTATGTGCCTGTTAGCCAGGAGGCGGACGTGTAGCTGGCTAGGCAGCTTCTTCTATGGCGAGGTGTTGTGGATGGGCAGCCGAACCCCGGTCGACATGCCGACATGTCGGCATGTCAGGTGGGCGCCAACACGCTGGACGCTTGTGCTTGCATAGCAAGGTTGCTAGACGTCTCTCCATATGACATGGACGCTGTGTGCAGCTTTTGGAGCGGTCCTGGCCTGTCAAGTCTGGTACTGCCGTGAGACATGCCGACGTCTTGACGGTTCACATGCGCTACGCCGCCGCCCATCGCACCGAAATAGAAATGGAATAGGTACCCCGGGGCAGGGCCGCCTGGGATGGATAAAGGGGGCGGGGCGTCCAGGGTCTGCGACCGCCTGCTGCCTCCGCCACCGTGCCCATCGCACCGCTTTGCCACCGCCCCCGGCAGGGCCGGGACATCTTCCTGTCCGATGCCGAGCTTGGCGGGCCTCTAGAGTACGGCGCATGCATCCTCACGGTGCGTCGGGGGATAATTTATCCGTATGTACGGTGATTTGCTGTTAGATACCAGCGGAGGGAGAGGTTCACAGACATGGTCGGTGCTTTATTCGCTGCCACCGCACATGCGTTGTGGCGTTCCGAAGGTGTAGCCTTGGACTGCCGTAACAAATGCGCGGTAGGGGAGGGCTTTGACCTGGGGGGCGGGGGGCCCCTCTGCCTCCAACCGGTGGCACGAACCTCACACGCCACGCCTCGATCTCCCGTGTGTGCCTGGTGCGCATGTCATAGGAGGCGTTGCCGTTCATATTCGATGACAAAGGCTTCTCCCAGACCGCCTTCAACGAGTGGTAAGTTGCAGCCAGGAATCCGCTCGCTCCGTATGGCCCTTGCAACCGCGCGGAGCGAGGTTGTGAGGGCCTGAACTGCAAACTGAACACATTTGTGGGGCTCGAAAGGGTAGTGTAAGGTGGGAATTGCTAGGACACGGCTCGCTATGGGTTGAGCAACGCACACAGGCGCTCGCGATGGCTTATACCGCGCATAAGACCTCATCACGGTACTCAGCGGCCAGCCAGGCGCACACCGTCAGCCCGCCCAGACATGTCAGCCCGGGCCTGGCACGCATTGGCGGTTAGGTCATCCAGGAGGGCTTAGGCCTCTTGTTGCCAGTGGGCGATGCCAACGTCAACGTACTGAGGTGGCTTGCACCCGTACCCCGCCGCACCAAAGGTAAGGCGATGAGGTAGGGACGTACCGTGTGTGCCGGATGCATGACAACTGCCCGCCGGACCGGGCCGGGGCACGCTCGCGTGAGGTGGCTCGCACCCATACCCCACCGCACCATAAGGCGAAGAGGGACCTTCGCCCACGCAGCGGCGCAGCGCCTTCAATGCCGCCAAGCAAACGGACCTCGCCAATCAAGCCGATGTTGACTGTCTGGCGAAGCGCCTTCAATGCCGCCAAGCAAACGGACCTCGCCAATCAAGCCGATGTTGACTGTCTGGCGAAGCGCTGCTCGGCGTCTGGCAACCAACAGGCAGCAATCGGGCACGCAGATAGGGCGCGCTGCGCAAGCCAGCACATGGGTGCAAACCCCGCCGCCCGCAGGAGCAAAGTCGCCTTCGCTGACGACGGCAACTGCACATAAGACTGCGGTGGTGGCCCCTAGAGCCTTACCATCTGTCAGCATCACACCTGATGGACGATGTACCGCATTTCGCTTCCGCGGCGCACGGTGGTGGGCCACGGCTTGAGCGCAACGTGCGATGTCTGCCAAAGGCCCTCAGCTTCCCGCCGGCCCCGCCCTGCTCGGTCGTAGCACGCCGGCCACCCTTCCCAACACGGCCTGGCCACCCTCAGGAACGCGAAGATGGTCGCGATTGAATCAAACTACAGGAGCAACTGCAGCTCCGTGGGGACCATCGCCACGGGCCGGACCAGCGTCCTGGAGCGCGCGTATAAGGACGAGCGGTGGGTCTTCTTCCTGCCGGGGTGTTACCGACGACGACTGCGCATGGCTGTTGGGGCGGTGGCGGCGGCGGCGGCCAGCATGCACGACCCGACGGTCGAGGTTGACTAACCGGACCGCTTCACACCCCTGCCGCCTCACACAACCTTTTGCTGTGTCCCACCGTAGGTGCCTGGAGGACGCGAAGGTCCTCGACACGGCCGCGGCGCACGCCTGCTTCAACCCCGCCACCTAAATCCCGCCTCCCCCGTCGCTCCCGTCGCCCCCGTCGCCCCCATCGCCTCCGCCGCCCCCGCCCTCGTATCCTCCGTCGTCCGCCCCGCTCTCGTACCCTCCGTCCGGCAATGGCACCAACGGCACCGACACGACCGAGCGCCGTTGGCTGCAGGGCACTGACAACTCAAGCGCCTCCAAGCAACAGCACGCTCCACCACGGCCTCGACCCTGAGCTGGTCAAGGAGTGTGGGTACTGATGAGTGTCGCATGGGCCCTAGCTAGTCAGGCTCCCGTACGGTATGTTACCCCATATAGCCCCTCAGCCCCTGCTGCGCGCTGGCCCCACAAGTAGTAGTGTTGAGAATAGGGGCTGCCGCCGCCCGCCGCCCCCTGCCAGGCCTGGCAAACGCTTGGACAATCAACTACACTGTGTCAGCCGAGTGCCTGCGCACGCGGACCGCCAACTTCAACATCGCGCGCGCAAACGCGTGAGTGCAGCGGCGGCCGTGTGATGGCAGCGCAGAGGGGGCGCAGCCGCGGGGCCGCGGGGCGCCGGGCAGCCAGCAGCGGACCCTCCGCCCCCGCTCCGTTGACTTTGGCTGCCCAGCCACAAGCTCGACGCCTCACGAGCACAGCTTTCCATGTGGCCTCGCAGGTGCACGATCAGGGGCTGCTACATGTACGCGCGCACCAAGGAGTACCTGAACAAGCAGGTGCGGCCGTGGGCCTTACTTGGGTGTTGGGCCTTCGCGACGATGAACCCTGCCACATCGCAAACAGTTTTTACCGTGCCGTACCGGTACCGTACCAGGGGCTCGCGTTCCTGAGCGGGGTGCGCAGCGGGCGGGCGGTCGCAGGATTCCTGACTCCGTGTCCCGTTTCTGGCTCACGGCCGCGCAGTTTCACGGCGGCCGGCCCGTGTACAAGCTTGACTTTCTGACCTGCGAGCCGAAGCCCACACTCGACCGGTACTTCGAGCCCCGCCTTGACGGCGGTGCGTCCGGGCGCATTGGCTGTGCAGCCGTTGCGATGCTCATTGCCGCTTGCGTGTTCGCCGTCGTCGCCCGCTGACACGAGCTTGGCGGCGCGCGCCGTACGCCGTACTGCAGGCGCCGCGTACGACATGTACATGGCCTGCAACAGCGCCACGGCGCAGCGCAGCAGGAGCCTGTGCGGGGTGCGTCACGCTGGGCCGACCGCCGGGGCGCAGGCCGCCAGGCCCGCCGCAGGTCTGAGGGTGCTGCTGCCCCAGCCACACACATCCGCCACACCTTACCAAACCTCCCCAGCTGCGCATGGGTGCATGGCTCGCCCCATAAAGAGGCCACCCAGACCAGACATAAACAGTCGGTCATTATGCGGTTGTCGCCGGGGTATTTGAGAGGTCTCGGGCACACCGACACGTGCCCTCATCCCCACGGGCCGGACCTAGCCGCCCTGACTGCCTGAAACGGCAGGAATGCACATCTCAACACACGCCGCCGCTGCTGCCGCTCTCGCTGTGTCCGTCTGTGTCGCGGCCGCTTGCGGCGGCCGCTACCACCCCCTCCGCCTCCGCCGCCCGGCCCATCGCCGCCGCCAGGGCGGAAGCAGGCCGGGCGCTCAGTCCTACGAGATCACTGTGTGATTGACAACCCGCCGGCCTCGGGTCGAGCTCGGGGCCGCATGGCTGCGGCCGCGGCCGCCTCTGGACGTGGGCCCTAGCGCGCGGTCCAGCGGCGGTGCGAGGCGCGAGGCCGCCATGCGCGCGCTCAGTGCTGGGAGGTTGGGTTGGAGGGGTTGGCGCACATGGAGGCGGAGGCGGAGGGATTGGGTACTCGGGACCCGGCACTTGAAATGGGCAGCATGGGCCTGCTTTGCTACAGCAGCGGCGCTGCGTTGTGTAAAAGCCGAGCTCGCCGCTTGCGTGGCGCCGGCCGTCCCAGGCCTCTGCACAGTCTTGCACGGCCGTCCTCGCAGCTCAGCAAGCGCCAGAAGACAGCCCCAGTGCCGCCGACACGTCCCGTTGCTCGTCACATGCAGAGCAACAGGCGCACGGACGCCACGCGCATCACACATTCAACACGCACAGGTCTGCAACCGATCCGGGCGAATCCTCTACCGCATCGTGACCGCCAGCAAACCGTTGCGTCATCATTCATGCTGGCGCTCCCAGCTCGTCGAGTCTATGCATCTCCACGCGCCCCTGTTGCAATTCCGTGGCTCATGACCCGTCCACGTCCATGCCTGTCGGCCCCGATGCCGCCGCCGCCCCTGCGCCACCGGACGATCCACCGTCAGCGCCCTGCTGGGCCCCACCACCGAGTGGCGCCGCAGAGGCCTCGGCCGGCAGCGACGGCTCCCCGGACGCCACCTGTTGCCCTGCCTGCTGCTGCTGCCCCAACTGCTGCTGTTGTTGCTGCTGCCCCAGCTGCTGCTGCTGTTGTTGCTGAAGCGCCAGCAGCACGCTGGGCGGCAGCACGTCCAGCCCCGACGACGCTGCGCCGCCCGCGCCGTTGGCCAGCGACCCCGCCAGCCCCAGCTGCTGCGCCGCCAGTCCGTCGCCGTCTCCAGCGGCGCCGCCCGGCTGTCCCAGGCTCGCGATGGCCGCCAGCGCCGCCTGCGTGGCGGGGTCCTGCAGCCGCAGCAGCGCCTCGGCGCTCGCGCCGCCCGCCGACGGCCCGGGCCCCAGCCCCAGGCCCTGCGATCCGATCAGCCCTGCCGAGCCCAGCCCGGCCAGCCCCGCCTGCCCCAGGCCCATGTGGCCCAGGCCCATCCCGGCCAGGTGCTGGTGCTGCAGGTGGCCAAGGTGCCCCAGCTGCTGCGCGTGCGCGGTGAGCATGGAGGGCTCGCCCAGCAGCAACTGCAGCCGCTCACGGTGGCGCGACAGCTTGGCCCGGCGCACCGCCTGGTGGTACTGCCGCACGCCTGTCCAGTGGTCCTTGAGCTTGCGCAGCGCGAGCTGGGGTGGTGTGTGGGGGATGAGAGGTGGGGAGGGGAGGGCAGGGGGTGGCGATGACAGGCGTTGCAGCGCGCGTGAGGGCCCGCACGACCAACTGAGATGGGATGAAGCGGAGAGGAGGCGATATGGCCCTGGCTGCGGAGCGCTGCATCGCGCGCGCGTGCCAAGCGGGCGATGTGGGCAGGCAGAATCGAGGTTGTGCCGTTCTTAGAATCACGGTGTCGAGCCCATATTCGCCAGCGCTTGCAGGCGAATCCCTGCCCATGTTGCTGCGTGACGGGCGGCCTTGCAGACCGGGGACCCCTCGAGCAGAGCTTCGGCCCTGGGCCCGCCCCATGCGGCGCACGGTGCAGGTGTGCCGGCCCGCCTTTGGGCGCACCTCTGGCGGCTGTGACACGCAGTCATCCAGGGGGTAGGTGGGCGGCAGCGTTTCGGACTCAAGCGCCGTGGGCGGCAGCGGTGCCGGCAGCATGTTAACCAGGCCGCCACCCGAGGGCTGTTCCAACTTGACGGCCTGTGGTGAGGTGGGGGTGAGGGGTTCGGGGCTGAGCACCGTTGTCTGAGCCACGGGCTGCAAGCGCTTGCCCGTTCGTCTAGAACCCAACAGCATCACCAACTGCGCAGCGCCGCCTACCTCCCCCGCTGACGCATCGTCGCGAGGCCGCTGTGGGGACGGCGGCTCCGCTGTCAAAGGCAGGGAAGGACAGCTGCGAACCCAGGCGCGGCAGAGCGCGTACAGCGAGACGTGCGGCTCCGCTGTAGGGATGGCAACCTGCGGGTGGCCCAAGGGCGTACTGAGTATCACCCCTGCGCCCTGTGTCTCTGCTGCGAAAGTCACTGTATAGCAAGTCCCTTCTGCCTTCTAGGCCTGCGGTCGTCGCGCACGCTCCATGAGCTGGGCATGTGAGGTCGCGTTGACCAACTTGCCGTTCGACCAGCTAGCACGGCCAGCGAGGAGCCTTCACTTTTCCAGCTGGTATCCGTCATGCTGCCTAGCTGTACAGAGCTCCTTGGCCGGTGGCGGGCCTTCCGCGACTAAGCAGCCCCCTCGCAGCTGATGTCTTACAGTAAATGCATTAGTCAATGTATTAACACAGTCCAGGAGCGACAGGCGTCAGCTGGGATGATGGGCTTGCAAGTAGAGCGCAGACGGAGACAGCCGCGATCGCAGACGTGTCGCGTGTTAGAACGGTTGCGTCAATTATATGTGATTGCGACGTGTCGGGTTTGTAGCCGACTAGGAGCAGACCTGCCGCATCACGCGCTAGCCATGCTGGGTCCGTAAGAGCTCGCGCAACACGCATCGGCGCTCCAGACAGCCAACCAATAAATCACCGCGATGGATTACCAGGGCGCGCTGGTGCTGGCCCCGATGGTCCGGGTGGGGACCCATCCAACGCGGCTTCTAGCGGCACAGTAAGATGCGAGCTGTCGGACATCCAACAGGGAGGTCCGTCGGCGGGCCTGGCATTGAAGGGAAGCCTGGTGGCCTGGCGGCGCCGGCACCGACCGGCACCGACCCTGGCTTCCCCCGCCTGCTGACGCCCTCACGCGCGGGCACCTGGCTGGGACGCGCTCCCTTCAGCCGCTGCCAAGCGCTCCCCTGCCACCAACGCCAGTCTGCGCCACGGCCACAGGTACGGCGCCCGCATCGTGTACAGCGAGGAGCTCGTCGACAAGCGCGTCATGACATGTGCAAGACAGGTACGGCAGCACCACGGTAGCCCGTGCGTCATCCGCACGTCATGTTCAGAATCACAAGCAGCACAGCACGCTCAGCAGCACCAACACAGGGAGCATTCGTGTCGAGGGCCCGGATCGATCAGACCCACATGAGCACCCAGGGCACTTCAATGCGCGTGCGAAGCGCATGCGCCGCCGCAAACCACACGCCAACCCCCTGCATGTACGCCCGTACGGCACCCATGTACGGCAGGTTAACGAGGCGCTGGGAACCGTTGACTTCCTGGATAGAGGCGGCGAGCAGGGCGGCCGGGTGAGGAGGGACGGGGCAGGGCAGGTGACCCGGTTGGGTGTCAGCGGCACGGGCTGGGAAGGGGCGCGCGCGTATAAGAGGAAAGGCAACGGACAGCGACGATGAGCGCACAAGGACAAGGGCACACCCTCGCTAATTTCGGTACCGCCCGTACGCGTGCTGCTGCGTGTGCCCTCCTTGTCCTCACGGCTGTCGCAATGTCCTCGCCCCTGCGCCCCGCCTGCTGGCTTCCCGGGAGGCAGGTCATTTTCCGGACCAGCCCCGAGGAGCGGCCGCGGCTGGTGCGTCTCGGGCGGCACCCGGGAACTACCGTCGGCGCAGCGCGAGGGTGGCGGGGCTGCGACGGGGCCCTTGGCTGCCAGCATGGCGCCCCTTGCCGCACCTCAAGGGGCACGCGGCGGGGAGAGGCCGTGGGAGCTGGCTGGCACGCGTCCCCGCGGTCCTCGGCGCGCGACCCCACCCCAACCCGCCCGCTCACCCCGCCCCGCCCCTCCCATACCTCCCGCCCTACGCCCACCACCGCAGGTCTTCCAGCTAGGCACGGCCGACGCCGCCACGGCCGTGGCCGCCGCCAGCGTGGTGGCCGCCGACGTGGGCTGTGTGGACGTCAACATGGGCTGCCCAAAGGCCTTCTCGCTGCAGGGCGGCATGGGCGCGGCGCTGCTGAGGAAGCCCGAGGTGGCGGAGGTAGGGCGTGGGGATGGGGAAGGGCAGGGTAGTGCGGTGGCACGTGGCGTGAGGTCACGGAGCGGGAACGTTTGCGGCCTTTGGCCGTGTCTGTGGTCGCGGGGCACGGAACTGGATCAGGGGCGAGGCAGGAAGCCGTGGGTGGCACACGGAGTCGGGCAAATCGCTAAGTCGAGGCTCGGGTGATGTGGGCGACCGACCGGTCACGCCAACCTGGGGCTCAGCGCTAACCCCGCTGTCGCTGTATCGGCTCATGGCACCAACCACAGGATATCCTTAAGTCCCTCAAGCGCAACCTGACGATACCCGTCAGCTGCAAGATCCGCCTGCTCGGTGAGGCGCCGCCACCCCGCCGCCACCGCCACGGCACGCCACAGCATCAGCTTGGCTCGAGGCCCCGGGAACGCGCGACGCCCCCACCGTGCACTGGCCCTCTCCCGCTCCCTCCCTCCCTTCCCATGCTCCCCACGCCCCCTCCTCCACTGCCTCATCGCCCCTCCCTCTGCCAGACGACCCCCGCGACACCGTGGAGCTAGCCCGGCGGCTGGCGGCATGCGGCATCGTGGCGCTGGCCGTGCACGGCCGCACCACGGCGCAGCGGCCACGGGAGCCAGCCAGCTGGGAGCCCATCCGCCAGGTGTGTGTGGGGGGGCGCCAGAAGGCCGGTGGGCCAGCGATCGGCGCAGCGGGCTTGAGGGCGTCGGACGGGTTGTGGCCTGGGCCTGAGGGAAGGCAGTGGGTGGGAGCGCCCCTGCCTGGGCGATGATGAGGAATGCACATGATGACGGGGTTGTGTGTTGCGCGGTGTCCTGGATGGCAGCGCGCCGCGAGCAGCCGCGAGCAGGCGCGACCTGGCGTCCCCTGCCTGGCCAGGTGGTGGACGCGCTGGGGGGGCTGCCGGTCATCGCCAACGGCGACGTCATGAGCTACGAGGACGCTCAGCGAGTGCGCAGCGAGACGGGCTGCGCGGCCGCCATGTTCGCGCGCGGGGCCATGTGGAACGCCTCTGTGTTCCGGCCGCAGGGTGAGCTGGGTCCGGGCCCTGGGTGGAAGCAGCCCGGTAGTTCGTTGTCTAGATGTCGGGTGCGGACGTGTCCGGCATAGAGCCTGTCCCGGAAGAACCTGTCCCCGGTGATTGCAAACGTCGGCGGGCGGCGGGCGTCCAAAGGGTGCTGGCCCGAACTCTGCCGCAGCAACGCCGGGCGTGGAGGGCGCGGCGCTGCTCGTTCCCCTCCGGGGGGGCTGCGTGCAGTGCTCTGAAGCACGGCCCGCCTCGCACCCAATGCAACGCCGCAACGGCAGGTTTTCTACCGCTGGAGGTCGTGCAGCAGGAGTACTTGCGGTTCGCCGTCAAGTACGACAACCACGTGCAAAACACCAAGTATTGCCTCAAGGTACGGCGCGCCCGGCTTTGCCGCAGCTTGGCGCCCGTGGCGGGCCCGCTTGACGGCAGCGCTGCCGCCATGCAGTGTGGCGCCGTCATCCGCCGTCCGGCTGTCATCATGGATTGTGGGTGCCCAGCAGCATGCACCCCGGCGCTGGCCGCGTGGCCTGTCGGCAGCAGCCTCGCTCACCATAGCTCCGCTGCCCTCCGGCCTTGCCCACGTCCGTCCGCCTGGCCGGAGGATGTCGAGGGCGGGTGTGCCTGCGGCATTTCGGTAGCGGCCGCTGATACTGCTCATAAGCAGCAGCCGGTCAGCAGCCCCCCACTGCTCCACCGCACCCCGCCGTGCGGCCGCAGGAGATGGTGGACGCGCCTGTGGCGTTCGCGGGCCGCCGCGGCGGCGCCCGGGCGCTGGTGGGCCACGAGGCCAACACCGCCGTCACGCGGGCCAAGGACTACGACGCCCTGTGTGCGCTGCTGGGGCTGCGCCGAGATCCGCCCTGCGAGGTGCGTGCGGCGCGGCGTGGGTGGGCGGCGCGCCGGCTGTGGCTGTGGCCCAGCTTGGGTTGGGGCTGCAGCCGCAGTGCGAGGCCCTCCTGACCGCGGTGTGGGTGCGGCGGCAGGAGCCTGCGACGCCGCGGAGCCATGTGTGCGCGAGCGGCGAGCCCGGGTCGGGGCTGTCGCTGTGTGCCTCGCCACGCCGCGTACCGGGAGCATGTAGGCGTCCGCTGCGAAGGACGCTGGACAGCGCTCTGGGGCTTGTTTGACAGCCGTCAACGCGCGCCCCGCCGCAGGACCTCGGCGAGGAGGCCGCACTGGCGAGCATGGCGGCCGCCGGCATCGGAGCCCGGCAGGCGGCTGGCGGGGGCCCCGGCAAGAAGCCCAAGCAGCCCAAGCAGAAGGGCGGCGGCGGGCGAGGCGGCGGGCGGGGCGTCGATGAGCAGCAGCAGCCTGCGCCGGCAGCTCGGGAAGCGGCCGCGTCGGTGGCCGCACCGGAGGCCCCGGTGGCGGAGGCGCAGGTGGTCGCGGAGCGGCGAGGCGCGGAGCCAGGGCCCACGGCGGCTGGCGTGGGGCCGGGGTCTGAAGCTGCGACGCAAGCGGCAGAGCCGGCTTGCGGGGATGAAGGGGCCGTGCCGGCTGCCGCTGGCGAGGGGGGCGGCGGCGAGGCGGCATCGCTGAAGCGCAAGCGGCCAGAGGGCGACGCGGGGGACGAGGCGGCGGCGGACGGCGGGGCGGTGGATGGCGCGGCGCGCGCGCAGGTGGCGCGGACCGAGAAGAGCGGCGGCGCCGATGGCAGCACAGGCGGGACCGCATGAGGCCCTCGCTGCTGCGTTGCGGTGGTGGAGGCAGGCGGGTTGGAGGACCCTGCTGTCCCGCGTCCGTGGTTCGCCCCAGGGCTGCATAGCTCCACGAAGCCCATGCCTCTGTCGGCGACGAGTCCGCCGGCTTGTGACGCTGTGTCGGCAGTCTGGTAGCTGCGGACGTAGCCAGGCGGCGACCCGGCAGCAATCCATACAGCAGACCCCCGCCTGCCGTGTAAGGCAGGGGGCTGGAGCGGGTGGCCGGAGAGCGTGTGCGTTCGTTGCGGCGAATCGTCCCGTGACGGCGGGTCGGCTGTGAGCTGATTCTATCTAGTAGGTCAATGAGCGCGCACTGGGCGGTGCTGAGAGCCTGACATCAGGGGAAGGTCAGCGAGCGGTGCGGAGGACGGACCGGGGCTACGCTCCTCTTCCCAATGCGGCACGCACGGATTAACCCTTGGAGAACGAATGACGTTTGAGACGAAAGGCGAACGCGTGTGAGAATGGGGCTACGATATACGAAATCCAGCAGCGCCTGTCCAGGCGCTGGCGCTACGGCGGCCTGGGGCATGTATGCAGCTGTGGTCGTGCGTCAGGCCAGGGGCTGCTGGTGAACCGGATGCTGCGGTGACCGCTAGCGCGGCCTGCAGCTGTCACCTGTCAGGCCCACGTGGCCCAGTGCGCACCGTGCGGCTGCTCTCCGTTGTACATTAGCCGGCAGCCGAGCCGTGTACCCGTGTTGTGTGGCCAGGTTACAAAGGCAGCAGGCGCCACAACACGATTGCAGGTTTCAGGTTATTGACTTCGTTCTTTTCTTACGTGCCCTCGCCGCCTCCTGTGGCGCCAAGGCCGGTGCGGCGGCATTGCAGCCGCGGAGGGCGCGGCGATACCCCTGCGTACTTGCCGCCTGCACACCCGTTTCCACACGCCGCAGCACAGCAGTGGACGGATCCCAGCCGGCGGCCTATCTTAGGCCATCACGCTCACGGCCTTGCAGCCGGCAGCCGACTGCTGGTTCTCGGTGCGGGCGCACTCGACCATCATCGTGTACACGCCGCCTGCGGTGGCGGGGGCCCGAGGCAGGGTGTCCAAGTGTCAAGTAGAACAGAACCCCACACGCAGCACAGCACGCCACGGGTGCGCGCGGGCTGTCCGGAACGAACGGCTGAACTGTGCATGTAAGTGACCACAACTCCTGTGCAATGCACGCGTACAATGGCGCCCAACCCCTATGCACGTAATCTGGACATCGCCGGCTGTGGGTCAGGCTGCCCGTGACGGCCCGTGCGATGCGCCGAGGCAGAGCATAAAGCCGGCGCTCACCGTCCCTCATGCGGTCCAGCAGCATGGCGGTGGCGGTCGCGCGGCTGAACTCGCACGTCACGGTGTCGGCCGTCTCGTTAGCGGGCCGGCGGTTCTGCGAGGCGAAGTCATCATGGAAGTCGCAGCGAGGAGATATCTTCTGGCATCGCAGCGGGCGTGGGCCTTGTCGGCCGGCCGGCGCCGCCCCGCTGCAGCCCTGCCCCTGGCGTACCGCTACGGCCATGAACCCCGCCGTGGTGTTGAACACTACGCAGCCGCGCTCCTTGCACGTGTTGACCGCGGCCATGTCCACGAAGCCCTGGAAGCCCAGGTAGGGGCGCGGCAGCCAGGGAAGGCCCGTGATGTTGGGGCTGCCCACCTGTGTGCACGAGGCGCTGTGGTGCGGGCATGGGGGACAACAGGCAGGGTTGGGGTGAGGGTGGTGGCAGGGTGAGGAATTGCTGGGGCCGCGGGCTGCTAGGTCCCAGCGACCTAGCACGGCCCCAAGCCGGGGCTGCGTGGCTGCCTCAGGGTGCGAGGCCGAGGCGGCGAGGAGGGCAGCCGACACCTTTACGAACCCCTCCCCGCGCACCGGTGGGCCCAAGGTGGCGAGCGAGGAGGGCAGTTGAGGCCCTGACCACCCCCTCCCTGCGCACCGGTAGGCCCGAGACGCGCGCGTCTGGTTGGCAAAGGGGCAGTCGCCGAGGTTGAGGTTCTCGCGTGCGGTCCTGGACGCAGGACGGGACAAGGCATGGCGCGACAAGGCAGGTCACGAGGGTTTGGGGCGGCCGGGGGCGGGCGAGCGAGGTGGCAGCAGGGTCGCACCGACTAGGGATGGTCGGTACGGATTACGGAAATACGGATACAGTGTGCCACCGACGGACAGTGAGCAAGGCGGCATCGACGAGGCGTGCCCTGGCGTGCCAGGGTGGCTGGTCAAGCTCTCGAGGAGACGGAGGATCCAGACGAAGGCGTGTCGGTGACGACAGCAAGGCCGGCAGCGCAGCGCGCACTGCGCTGCCTCCTGCTCCTTTCACGTAAAGGGGGGGGGGGCGGCTGCCGGCGCCATCCAGCCCCGTGCCCCGTGCCCGTACCCGTACGCACCAGGAGTTGAAGTTGGCGCGGTTGAAGCTCTGCGGCAGGTCGGTGCCGTAGTTGTTCATGGCGATTGCCAGAACCTCCTGCGGGCGGGGCGAGGGCAGGGGTTGGATGGAAAGCCATCAAGACCAGGGGGGGAGGCCGAGACGAGGAGGCGCTTCCCGAGCAAGACACAACGATTCGTGCCGCCGCTTTGTTTTGGCGGGGGCAGGATGCGGCATGCAGCGCGGGGGCACAAGGTAGGGCGGCGGAGCATGCAGCGGCTGCTGCGGCTGCGGGAAACGACACAAGGGCGCGGTCTGGCCCCGTGCGTGCGCGGCATGTGCATGTGTACGGCGCATGTGTACGACATGTCAGGCCGGGCGCATCCAGCAGTCGGGCGGGGCATGCCGTACAGCTGGCTGTCCCGGCATCCACACCCAGCGACCTGCCTTGGACACGCAGCCGCCGATGAGGGGGGGCCCGCCGTTCATGGCGATGTCCATGGGCAGCTGGGCCGCCATGCGCTCGGGGGTGCCCTGCGGAGTGGGGGTGGCGGGGCAGCAGCCGCGCGAAGGGCGACATGAATGACGAGTAAGTAGCTAGTTAGCCGCGCATCCTGTCTGCCCGTCTTCTTAGCTGCCGGCTCTATCTGGAGCCAAAATCTACAGTATCTGACCACTCGCCACTGCCGCGCTGAGGCGGCGAGGGCAAGCGCAGCCCGCATTCCCCCGCTCCCGCCGTCCCTGGCCCCTCGGTCCCTGAGGACCCGGGCCCCAGGCACCCACGTAGATCCAGACATCAGACCTGGGTGGAGGCCAGACGTGGGGTGCGGGCGTCAGCCTACCGCGCTCACCGACGTGCATGCATTGGTGCACATGTCCTGCTGCTTGCGCGTGTGCTGGCAAGTACGAAATGACCCACATGCATGGGCCCAAGAAAGAAAGGGCCCGACACGCACGGTAACGCCGCACTCACCACTCGCAGTCGCCAGTGCACTCGTCCTTAAACAAAGAGAAGCACTTGTTGGCAATCGTGAGGGGCAGGCCTGCGCTCAAGTCGAGGAGGGGAGCTCAGCATGGGAGGCGGGCCGTGCGTGGCGGACGAACTGCTTTGCGGGGCGCGGTGGTGTGTGGCGGCGGGGGCTGCCAGGTCGGGCGCGTGCTGCGGCGGGTTATTGGTTGCCGAGATGCCTCGTTGCCTGGCGCGGTGCCTTGCACAAGGCAAAACGGCTGCCTCGCTGCAGCAGCAGCACAGCCTGCCGCCAGTGCTTCTGAATACTGAAATTGAGTATTTCTACCCATTTCGGTACTGGGGACTTAATGAAACACGCACGCAGTATGGCTGCGTCGTCACCATATATGAAATTCTCTGTACTTGATTGCGCGTGGATATATCAGTAGTGTAGTGTAAAGAAGTACACAGTACATGACGATTACAGAAGTGCAGCCCGGCTGCGGCCCGCCCGCGCCCACCGGGACAAGCCGCCTCGTTCGAGATGACCCAGTTGAACACGTCATTGCCGCAGCGACCCTGGCTCATCTGCGGACACGACGCAGTGACATCCGGGTCAGCGCACCGGCGCTGGCTTGCATCCAACAGGCTCCGGGCCTCGCACGTTTAATTCGATGGCGGGTTGCGGCCGTGCGGTGCGATCAGGGCGCGGCGGCCGCAGCAGCAAGGCACGTGCAGCGCCCTCAACGCGCGCGGGGCCAATCCTACAATTGCTATCGACGAAGATACGAGCGAGGTTGGGCAACCTCCTGGCCTCGGCCGTACACTACTTACGCTGCACCGGTTCTCGCGGTCGGCGCGGCAGGCTGCATTCAACGAACAGCGCGGGCAAGCGAGCAGAGGTGGCGGTGGGTCGGGCGTGTTGGTGTGACGGGGCAGCGTGTGCAGGCCTGGCGTGTGCTGCGAGGCGTGTGCCGTACATGACGTGACGAGCGAGGCGGCGCTATTCGCAGCAGCAGCCGGATACGTTCGCTAGCACCGATCGACGCCATCGACCGGATGACAAGTGTTGTGTGGGCTCACGCACCGGCGATGCCCTCGGGCGTCGATGTGTCATAACTAAAGCAAGTGATCGTGGTGACGGCGTCCCGGATGAAGGCCCTGAGGCGGCCAACGAATAAACTAAACAAATCGGCAGGTAGGCACGCAGGTAGTGCGGATGGCGCAGGCGCAGGCGCAGGCGCAGGCGCAGGCGCAGGCGCAGGCGCAGGCGCAGGCGCAGGCGCAGGCGCAGGAGCAGGCGCAGGGTGGGTGGAAATGCAGACATCTTCACCGGGCGCCGCTGAATTCGCCTCGAAAGGGTCGCTTTGCTATTCGCAGGCGCAGGCGCAGGCGCAGGCGCAGGCGCAGGCGGCAGCACCAACGGCATGCAGCTAGCTGCGCGGCCGGGCACTGCGCGGAGGTGTGCGTGCGTGCGCGGAGGGGCCCCGCCGCTTCGACTCTATCTGCGCCAGCAGGTAGGCACGCACCTAGCCACGACACTGCCCGTCTTGCCGATGGTGCTCTCCAGCCTGCGCGCGGCGATGCAAGCGGGACCCCGCTCGCTCGCTCGCTTGCTTGCTCGATCAAGCACCGGCGCCAGGGCCAGGGCCAGAAGGGCGGTGGACTGCGTGTTGCGCGCATCCGGCCCAGCGAGCAGGGCGCGTGGGTCGGGCAGCGCAGGGGCAGGCGCGTAGCTAGCATGGCACGAGCCAGGGGACCAGAACAAGAGGAGGAAGAAATACGTAAGCCCGCGCGCGCGGCTTGTGTGTGTGGGGGGGTGCCGTACGTGCAGCCGCCACACCGGCGGCTGTCATGCCGCCCGCACGCACCTGGCCATGCCTGCGCGCAGGGTGGTAGTAGTGGCGTGAGGGGCAGGGCGGGGGGTTGTGAGGTTCGGAGGATGGCGCTGGGTTCAGGAAGGTGCACTCGAGCTGACCCGTGCGGCTGTTGTATCACGCCAGCGACGCAGTAAAACGTACATCCTCCGGCCAGAGGTTGTTATGACCGTTGTACAACAGCGGCATGGCCGGCGGGGCAGGAGCTGGCGCGCATCCGCACGCGCGGACAAGCGGCCACAACCAGCGCAGGATGACGTAATAGACATAGCTAGGAGCGAGGCTCGAGGCTCACTGTAGATGTTGCTGATGCACGTCGCGGCCTCGTTGGTGGCGTTGTAGAAGTCCGTGTTGGGGAAATGCAGGCAGCCAGGCTGGGATGTGGGGGCGGGGGCGCGACTGCGGGTACGCACGCAGGTGAAAACAGGATAATGACGTGACAATTTATCCTACGGGCGCGGGTAGGTGGGAGGGGCGGGTGGGCTCACCCCAGGTTGCCAGGAAAGTGCGGCGGGATGGACGAACTTATTTGGCAAGAAGAGGCTTCGTTCTTTGCATATGCGCGATAGGCGCGCGCCGTTGTGTTGCGCGCTTACCGAGGAGGCGGACGGCGGAATAGGCTGCTGGCTTGCTGCTGCATGGAGCGGCGCGTCGCCAGCTGCACTCCGTAATGCGCGCGGAACGCATCAGCAATCCTGAGGGGCGCGGTCCCAGAGCGACGAGTCGAGTGGGAGTCCGACGACGCCGGCGGCCAGCAGCGGATGCGGACATACAGCAGCAGCCGGATCGCGCAGAGAACGGCGAAACCGCCACAAGATTGACACAGCCCCGCTATACAGCGTAGCAATAAGCATCTACATGCCTGCACTGCGTTTGCTGCTCATGTATGGGGCATATATACATGGGCTCAGCATGCGCTTGCTGCTGCTTATTTACTTACTGGATGAGCCCCGGGCCATGTCGACCAAACTCTCCACCGGTGGCCTCGACTGGAGTTGAAGCTGTGAGGAGAGGTGACGCCGCAAGCACCGCGAGAGCCACAGCGACAAGCGCAGCGCGACGACCTGCTGACCGTGCCATGACTACTTCAAGTTTTACTGCAAAAAAGCTATAGCTATCAACTGCGTAACGCGTGTGGCGCAGAAGTTCAAAAGTGGTTATGGTAGTGGTAGCTGCTAGGAGGAGCGAGGCGGGCGGGCGCCGTAAAAGGGCATGCATGTAGGGGCCGAGCATGGGGCAGTCGACTAGCAGTAGGGATGAAGGAGGCGAAGTAGGCGATGAAGTAAGCACACGTACAGGACGCGAGGCGGACCGCCGACCGAGCGACGAGCGAGACCCTACCTTCAGCGAGCAGCAGTTACAACTACCTACCCTTCAGAACTGTTTAATTCATACGTGCTCATACATGCAATCAAGATCCGGGACTTTGCATGGCTTCCTTCTGTTGCGAAAGCGAGCTGTATGTGTCCGTTACAGTATGTAGCGCGACGAAGCACGCCCGTGCGACGCGCCGCCGCGACTCCTCATTCTTCCTACCAGATGAGCGACCTTGATACGCCAAAGTTTGGGGACCCAAATGGTACGGATAAGCGCGAGCGATACATCGATCCCGCCACCCCAACAATAAACAGGGTTTAGAGTGTACATCCACGCGGTCACGGACTTGCAGCCGGCTTGATTTCGCCTGTTCTCGGGGCGACTGCGCTCGGAATTGTCGTTACTTGCCATGGCGCCTGCGGCACGCATCGCACGGAATGCGCAAGGCCCCCCGCACACACGACGCTGTGTTTCATACTTGACGGGGATCTAGACCATCACCGTCACGCTCATGCAGCCCGCCTCGGACGGCTGGTTCTGCGGGCTGACGCACTGGGTCAGAATCTTTACCAAGGCGCCTGTGGGCGGGGGCGGATGTGTCGCGGAGCGGCGACGATGAGTTGAGACAATGGGACAGTGGGACAGTGGGACAGTGGGACGACGGATGGAGCGCTGCGACGCTCGAGTGCGTGCGGAGGCATACACCGCCAAGGTACGGCATCATGTGCACATACACCATGCGGCTCACAACATGAATATGTCAAGGGTGCGGGGGGCCGGCCGTTGCTGCGCCGCGGCAGTGGCACGCACGAGATGCGCTGATGCGGAGTCGGCAGGGACCCCTCGCAGCAGACGACAAGACGGCAGCGACGCACTGCCCTCGCTCTCTTCGCCTGCTTTGCCTGGGAGCGAGATAGAGCTCTGGCGCGTTGCCGGCCGCCGCGCAATGCGCACCAAAGCATATGCTGCGTGCTGGATGTTGGTTGGGTGCGAGCTTTGCCCGCAGTAGCGGCGCCCCCGCATCGCATCCAGGGGAGATGTACGATGCTCACACATGCCGTCATCGATCCGTATCGCACACGGTGCACATGTTCGGCAGCCGCCCACTCACCGTCCCTGACGGGGTCAAGCAGCAGGGCGTTGGCGGTCGCGCGGCTGTACTCGCAAGTCATAATGTCAGCCGTCTCGTTGGCGGGCCGGCGGGCCTGCATACAGCGGGCGAGGCGGCAGCGCGCAGCAGTGCCGTGAGCTTTGGGTTGACAGTGCGGTGCAGGCGCATCTGGCTGCCACTGGGGCGCCAGCACACGAGGGCTCGGCTGCGGGGCACCGCATCCCCTTCGTGGCGCGCCTCCACGGCGGCTACGTAGGTGCCGGCCGTTGTGCGCGTTGCAGACATAACTAGCTAGGGTAGCTGCGCTCGCGAGAGTACGGCCCTGGGCACAACCTTGTCATACAGCAATTGCAACACTCATGACATCACTGGGCGCATACCGCTACGGCCATGAAGCCCGCGGTGGTGTTGAACACTACGCAGCCGCGCTCCTTGCACGTGTTGACCGCGGCCATGTCCACGAAGCCCTGGAAGCCCAGGTAGGGGCGCGGCAGCCAGGGCAGGCCCGTGATGTTGGGGCTGCCCACCTGTGAGCACGCGCCGCTGTGCGTGCGGGCAGGGAGGGCGAGGGTACACGAGTTGCAGTGCAGGGTCGGCAGGGTGGGGTTCGCGTTGGCGGCGACCGCCTGCGGGTGCCCTGAGAGCCGCCGGGGCTGCGGCGACGAGCAGGTGGTGGTGGTGGGTGGATGACGGCCCACCGGTGGGCCCGCGGCTGCGAGCGACGTGGGCAGTTGAGAACCGACCCCACCAACCCCCTCCCTGCGCACCGGTAGGCCCGAGACGCGCGCGTCTGGTTGGCAAAGGGGCAGTCGTCGAGGTTGAGGTTCTCGCGTGCGACCCTGGACGCAGGACGGGACAAGGCATGGCGCGACAAGGCAGGTCACGAGGTAGGGTTTGGGGCGGCCGGGGCCGGGCGAGCGAGGTGGCGGCAAGGGCGGGGCCGGGCCCGGTGCATGTGACACGCCACTACCCTGGCATGACGAGATGTGACGCCGGTACGACACGAACCAACACGGCATGACACGACATGACGTGCGGGGGCGGGAAGTAGGGCCAGCGGGCGCAAGCAGAGGGGGAGTGGCATAGCTTTTCAAAACGCCGCGTGCAGCGTGCGTCAGGGCCGCACACTCCGCCCGTACCCACCAGGCGATCCAATTGGTGCGGTTGAATCTCTGCGGCAGGTCGGTGTAGTAGTTGTTCATGGCAGCCGCCAGAAGCGCCTGCGGGCCGCGGGGGTGAGGCGGTGCGGAGCGTAAGGCAGTAACACGCGGTCGCTTCCCAACCTTGCTCAGCGACAGCACCATCCGGATGCGCGGCAAGCGTGGGGCCCGGAGGACGGCTTGTCCTGCCTTCTTGGCTACCGTGGACACGGAAGCGGGCCGTGGGGCAGCAGGAACGGCACGCGCGCCTGGCCGCAATGTCCCTCCCATGCTCGCCTCGCGGGGAGGGCCGCTCATGCAGCCGATCGGCGCATCGACCGCAGGGGCGGGTCATGCATGCCAAGCGACCGCCGCCTCACGACAGCAGCGGCCCCGCCTCGCTGCTGAACTTCGACACGCGTGCACATCAGCAGGATGGGCGGCGTAGCAGGCGGCCCCACCTTGGACACGCAGCCGCCGATGAG
>BDDC01000842.1:0-11528 GCA_001662425.1 Chlamydomonas sphaeroides | reverse complement strand
GGGGGCCCGCCGTTCATGGCGATGTCCATGGGCAGCTGGGCCGCCATGCGCTCGGGGGTGCCCTGCGGCACCAGGCATGCGTGGCCGCACAGACAGGCCGTGTGGGCGACAGACACCAGAGCGGGCGGCACGTCGCGTCCACTAGCCATACGCGCTGCCGATGCAAAAGAAAGGCACCGTATCCTGTCGCCTTGCTCGCAGCCCGTCCCGGCGCAGGGCGGGGGGGGGGGATGTGCTGCACGGCAATCGCGGGCGGGCGGGCGGGGCGTTGTTGGGTAGCATGGACAGGAGCAGCATGGCGGGAGCTGCAGGGCATCAGGCGGGGTAGCTAGACAGGCCGCGGGGTGGGCGCAGCAGGCCGCGCTGCCGCAGGGCGGGTGGGGGACAGGAGGCCGCGCGGCCGCAGGGCGAACCACTCGGACCATCCATTTTGCTGAGTTGTTTTCGGCGGTTCGGCTGCGGGAACCGTTTGCGGTGAACCATTTGTGGCGAACCGTGTAAGAACGGTTGGCAACCGTCAAAAACAACTTGCTCCGATCGGTTCGGCAGAACGCTTGCCCCTTTCGATCCGTTTGGAATGGTTGTGGGACGGTTGCTGCGCGGTTGGTCGGCGCTTGCCAGAGTGCAAGAGGGGCCACTTCGCTGTTCCAGCACTCCCCGCGCGCGGTCGCGCGACCGACCACCGCCCCTTGTCCCCGGACCCGTAACTACCAACTCCGACACCCGATCCCAAGCCCTCGACGACCCACGTAGATAAACACGTCACTCCTGCCGGCGGCCGGGTTGGGATACGAGCACGAGGGGAAACATGGGCAGGAACGTGTGTTGCCTTGCGGATAGGGTACCGCAGATAGAGCATGCTTGAGCTACTGTTGCTAGCTGTGTGCGAGTCCCCTCCATCCGCTGGGTTCAGAGTGCACTGGAGCGCCTGCGCGTGTGCTGGTCAAGCGCCCAGGCAGGGGACAGAAGTGGCCACGCACGGCCACGCCGCACTCACCACTCGCAGTCGCCGGTGCACTCGTCCTTGAAATAGCTGGTGCAGCGGTTCTGGACAGTCAAAGGCACGTCTGCGGCAACAGGCGGGGAGGGGGTGGTCATGACCCCATTGGAAAAGGTAAGGGGGCGCTGCCCCACTCGTCCTCCGTCTAGCTAGGGCTGCCGGCCGCCCCCACCCCTTGGGGTACGGCAGTGGGCGCCCTGCCACCCGATCAACTCTTGCCACACGTACTGCCGGAACTTGCTTGTCTAGGACGCGACCCTTGTCCCTTGGTGAGGAAAGCACAGCCCGGCTGCAGCCCGCATCCACCCACCCGGGCAGGCCGCCTCGTTGGCGAGCACCCAGTTGAGCACGTCATTGCCGCAGCTACCCTGGTACATCTGCGGACATGACACGGCAGCGAAGGGCGCGCAGGTCATGGGTGGCCTGAGCTGCGTCTGGTGTACTGGGGTGGGGTGGGGTGGGGTGGGGCCACCTCGTACGTACGCACGGACAGCGGCTTGCGCCCGCGCAGTGGGAGGCGGCCTAGCGGCTGCAGCAGCGAGGCGCTTGTGGCGCGCGCCGCCACCTACGTACCCCTTGGCGAGAAAGACGCTCACCTCGCATCGGTTCGCGCGATCGGCGCGGCAGGCTGCGAGCAGAGGCGCGGCGGCGGCACGCACGTGCAGCGGGTTGGATAGAGCACAGCGCAGCGCAGAGGCATACATGCAGCACAGTCCAGCGCGCAGCGCGCACGGGGGTGGCGCGGCGTGCGGGTGATTGCGTGTAGGGGCAGCAGGCGGCAGCGGGACAGCAGGCGGCGACGGGGGGGAGCGGCAGGCGGCGGCGGCGGGGCAGCAGGCGGCGGCAGCAAGCGGCGCTGCGATGGTGCGCCGCACCCCGGCCACTCGCACACACTAACAACCGGCACCCGGCTGTTCCGTGACGCCCGACCGACGCCGCCGTTTCATGTGTGGATGGCATGTGCTCACCAGCAATGCCCTCGGGCGTCGATGTGTTGTGGCCAAAGCAGGCGACGGTGGTGACGGCGTCCCGGATGTAGGCCCTGCGGCGGTCAATCAACAGAAAGGCAGCAGACGAGGCAAGGCAAGGTCGGTGGTCGGCACTACCACTGAGCTAGCTCGATGGCGCAGTGAGTCGGACTGTTCTGGGCAGGCGCAGGCGACGATTGCATGGGGCAGGTAGGGCAGGGGCGCAGGTCCAGCCACGCAATACGCAGCGGGGCGCTCGCTCGTCGTTACAGGACTCGCTCGTGCGTGACAAGCAAGGCCGCGCGCAGCCGCGCACCACGCACCGGCCGCCATTCAGTGCGGTAGCTCGGGGTCTTAAACCACAGCAGCAAGCAGTGCCCCGCCGCTTCCACTCTGCGCCAGGCGCGCACCTAGCCACGACACTGCCCGTCGTGCCGATGGTGCTCGCCAGCCTGCGCGGCGGGCGGGGTCGCGCATGTATGTGTGCAAGTGCTTGAGGGCGAGGTGGGAGAGCGAGCGGGCTACACACAGATAGACGTGCCCGAGCGAACGACAGGGCACAGAAGGTCAGAGCAGGAGGCCGGGCTAGAGGGCCAGGAGGAGACCGAGGGGTTCGGGAGCTCGCAGGCGCGCGACTGCCTGGGCCAGTGCGCCGAATCGAATAATTACAGATATTCCTTCTTTGATTTCGTTCTAGCTTATCATTAATAATGGCCGGGCGGCGTGGACCCACGCCGGCCGCAGCGGCACAGCAAGTCAATGCATGACCGCACACATCCCTTCCTGGCATCTATCTTACGTACATGTATGCGGTCGACAAAACGGCGATGCGGCGGCTCGATGGGTTACATGGACTCCATCTATCGACCACGATACGAGGGCTGCGCTGCACACAGCGCTGGCCTGCTTCATGACTCCTCGCGCACCTGGCCATGGGTGCGGGGTCATGCGGCAGGGCGGGGTTCGTTGGAAAGTTCAGGGGCGGGGCGTGTTGCATACGTCAAGTAGGCGCACGTGCTTCTCGCTGGGTTCTCCATGTGATAGCTCGGACACCGGCCCCCCTCCTGATGCTCACTGTAAATGTTGTTGGTGCATACGGCGGCCTCGCTTGTGGCGTTGTAGCGGTCCTTGTTTGGGAAGTACATTCAGCCAGGCTGGGCCGTGGGAGCGGAGGCGCGGCTGCAGGCACGCAGGTAAGGGTAAGGGCTCCCGGTGGTGGGCGTGGGGGTTCGCCCCAGACACGCCCGCCCTCCTGAATATAACGACACGTGTTGCACACGAGTCGTAACCATATCTATTTCTATTTCTATTTCTAAGGGTAAGGGCTTAGTGGGCTCGTATGCTGCTGTTACTGAGCCATGTTGAGCCATGCATGTGGCTCGTAACGCGGCGGGCCGCGAGGGGCTGCGCGGTTGCTCGCCAAGGGTCGCGCGCGCTTTAGGTCGCGGTTGCGAACTCGGCAAAACCCCCCGACGGCCTTGGGCGCGGCTGAGTATATCGCTACCGCGGCAGGCGGCTGGCCGGGCTCAGCCTCATGCTCTCAGCTGGCAGCGCCAAGCAAGCAGAAGCGTAGCGGCCAAATTGTTTGGCGGCGAGGGCGGGCCTGCCTCCTGGCCGTGCATGGCTGGTTGGGCTGCTGCTGCTGTTGCGATAGCGGCCGTAAGCTTGTGCTTGAGCGAGAAGGGCGGGGGGGCCGCCACATCTCTGCTTTCAAGCGTGCCTCGGCCACCGGGGTCAAGGGACCAGGGTCGCGTCCAAGATGAGTGCCGACATGTAGAGCGCTGGATAAGATGGTGGTAGGGCGCCTGCGTTCAAAAGCCTATAACTGAAGTAGCCCATTTGATGGGGGCGGCCGGCAGCCCCTGGTGAATGACTGGAGTGGGAGACGCCTTTTCCCCTTCCGGATCGGGCCACCTTGCCGCAATGCGATGGGGACAAGTAATAATGTGCAGCATGCAGTGTCCCTGTGCATCCTCGTCGCGCGGTCGGGGTTGGGAGCAAATGGTCATTGACAGCTCTGTAGTGCAGAAGCGGGTCGGCAGGGGCATGGCGCTATGGTCAATGTTAACATCGTGGATTGAGGTGCGAAGCAGCCAGCAATCAACATGCCGAGCCCGACGGTCTGGACGATGCCGCCTTAATCGTGGCGCTAGGCGGTAGCCCTTTTGGGTGCCGATGATGTAGCTGCTGCTGTGATAGGCAGGCCCCCTGGGTAGGACCGCCCCTTGACGCGGATTCCGATCACGCCAGGTCGCGGCTAAACCATCCCACGATGCCCGGAGGGAGCCCGACGGTTCGTGCAAAAATTCGGCGAACGGCAACCCTCAATCTCGTGGGTATCTTGTATAAGTTTACAAGTAATGCATTGTTGCCCACGACATGAGCGAGCCGTCTGACAGCGGCGGAAGTTCGGGGAAATTGGATCCCACTTGTGTCTTTTTCCAGCTTCCCTGCTGCGCATAGCTTCAACAATATCAGAATTTCTGCTCGTTGCTAACCCCTACTGCAACCACACATTTGGCCTTGCGCTCATTTCGAGGCAGTTGACTTCTCGTTTCGAGGCTTTGCACAGAGTCGCTCGCCTCTCAGCCCCACCACCAATATGACGATCAGGCTTCACGCTGGCATGCTTGCCGCCCGCTGCTTAGGCGACTCGAGGGCTTGACAGCTGCATCGCGGCGTTTCAACGAAATGGCCGTGTCAATGCCACCACAAGACCAGGTGAGATATATCGGTCAGCAGTAATGAAATGGCCCTCGGGCCAGGTAGGACGTGTGATGGACGCTCGAACTGAACGGCCACTATCACAATCGCAGGCGACCGAAGCCAGGTTGCCGCATCCTGCATCGCGTGGAGTCGCTCCGCACGCGGATGGCTTGCCTCGCGTACGCTGTAGCTCGGCGCCGACTCGCGGCCCACATCGCGGCCGCGAGCTCGCCCCTACACCGCACAGCCCACTCGCCGTAAAGGGCAGAGCGCTGCAGGCGTCGGCAGGAGGGCTGCCTCAGTTTGCGGCGCACCAGCTCGCGCCGGCTGCCAATCGCCAGGCGTGCTGCAGCGCACACCCAGCTGCCGGCCAGCCAGCCGCGAAGCCCGCTCACCCGCTGGCGCACCCGCCGCTGCCGCGCATCCGCACCAGCGCCCCCAGCGGCCTTGCCCCCGGCCCCGCCGCCGCTACCGTGTTCCTTCCCCCGCGTGCATGCAGCGAGGGCCCCAGCCACCAGGTGCCGCCGCGCCCCTCGGCCCCGCAGCAGCCCCCGGCCGCGGCCCTCCCCGCTCTGGCCCCCGCAGGCGCCAAAGCGCCGCCACCCGCGCCCTCGGCGCCGCCGCAGCAGCACGCGCGGCCGCTGTCCGGGGTGCCCCATAGGCCGCCAGGCCCCCGCTTCCCGCCGCCGCCGCGCCCATACCACCAGCGCCTGCGCGGGCTGCTCGACGCCCAGCCGGCAGCGGCCCCTGCCTGCGCGCCCGCGGCCCGTCGGACCAGCCAGGGCGGCGCTCCCGGCACACGGCCGCTGCCGGGCGCTGCCTTAGGCCCGCAGCGGCACTCGTCGAGCGGCGCGCGGGGCGGCCAGGGAGGGCCGGCGGCTGGGGGCCGGCCCATGGCGCCGCTGCCAGAGCCGCTACTGCCGGCGGTGCAGGGCCGGCCGGTGGAGCTGTTTCCGCCGGCGCGTCGCAGCGACAACGGCCATGCCGGTGAGGCGGCGGGGCCGGAGGAGGAGCGGTGGGACTGGCTGTTCAAGAGCCCGCCCACGCCCGAGTCTCCGTACGGGTGAGGCGCGTGGGCTCCTGCACCCGGCCTTTGCGCTGGCTGCCAGGCAGTCGCGGATGGTGCGCGCAACCGGTCGCTGCCGAGGCCCCTCCGCTCGTCTACGCCCACCGACACCTAGCCTGCTGCCCTTGCACTGTCCGGCCGCCCCTGCCGGGTGTACCATGGGCCAGTCCGCGCTGGTGTGCCCCCGCGCTGGTGTGACACCAGTCCCCTGCCTCATTGCCTGTCCCGTGTCGCCCAACCCGCCAGCTCCGACATCCTGCGCGCGCTGCTGTCCGTCATCAGCCCCCGGTTCGTGGTCGCCCGCCCCGAGGGCAAAGTCCACACGCCCTCCTCGCTGGCCGGCTGCTCCCGCTACGAGTGCTCCGACCTGGGCGGCTCCCGCTACGCGCGCTCCGAGGTCGGCCCCACCTGCGGCTCCTCACCGGACACCCCCTCCGGCGCACCAGGCGCGGACCCCGGCGGCAGCGGCTTCGGCAGCCGCGGCGGCGGCGGCGGCGCGCCGCTCACGCCGCGCGGCGCGACGCGTGGTGGCGCCTGCGGCTCGCCGGAGCTGCTGCAGCGGCTTCTGCTGGCGCGTGCCGCCGCAGCCGCCGCGGCAGCGTCGTGGGGCCGCGGCAGGCCGCCTGCGGCGTCCGATGCGGAGTGGCGGCGGAGCGACGGCGGGCCCCGGATGGATCTGTTTGCCGCGATGCAGGCCGCCGCCGCAGCAGCAGCAGCCGCGGGGCCGCTGCCGTCATCGGCCTCGCCCGTGGCGCGCAGCGCTCGCTCCTGCAGCGAGGGCGCCGCGGGCGCTGCCGTGGCCGCCGCCGCCGGCGCCCCCGGCGCAGGGCTCGAGGCGGTCGCGGCGGCGGAGCGGCACATGCACCTGGACCCCCTGCAGCTGCCGCCCTGGCTGGCGGCCTCCTACCTGGCGCACCCCCACCCGCTGCACAACCCCTGGAGCCGCCGCCACCACGCGAGCAGCCCACGCAGCACTTCCTGCCCTCGCACCCTGCCGGGCACACCGCACGCACCACCGCCGCCGCCCGCTGTCGACGAGTGGCCGCCGCTGCCGCCGCCGCCGCAGCAGCAGCAACAGCAGCAGCAGCAGGATGGCGGCGCGGCGGCGGCGCGGCTGCAGCTACCGCCGCCGTCACGGCCGGCGCCTGCGCCGGGTCCGGCGCAGCCCAGCAAGTCGCGCTTCTTCCAGCAGCACGTACACCTGCAGGCCGGCGAGGGGGCGCCCGAGCAGCACCCGCACCAGCCGCTGGTGGCCCCGGCGGCAGGCTGCGCTGCGGCGCCACCGCTCGGCGCGGGCGCGGTGCACCTGCCACTGCTGCCGCGGCCTGGCAGCCAGGCCCGGCCGCAGCTGCCGCCGCCGGGGCTTCCGCCGGCAGGCCCTGCTGCGCCTCGACAGATCTACATGCCGCCGCTGCGTGTCCCCACGTCGCCAGCGTGCAGCGCCGGCGGAAGGCCGGCCTCGGGCCCCAACCCCGGCTCCGGCCGCTTCGCGCACGCGCGGTTCGGCAGCGCGCAGCACCGGCCGCCAGGCCCGGGCGTCGCCTCGCCACGCGGCCCGCTGCGCGACCTCCCTCCGCCCACGCCCCGCAGCCCTCGGCCTGCTGGCGCACCGCCCGCCCCGCCCGGCAGCGCGGGCGGCAGCGGCCGCCGCGCGCCGCCGGAGCGCTGCCCGCTGACGTGGGAGCCGCCGCCGCGCCCGGCGGCGGCGACACGGCTGCTGGCGGCTCTGGCTCCGCACAGCGGCTCCAGCACGCCCAGCTGCTGCCCCGGCAGCCCGCGCAGCAGCATGGGCAGCACCACGTTCCGAGCCATCGGCAGCGTCGTGGCCAGGCCCGACAGGCCCCCCGGCTCGGCGGCTTGCGATCTGCTGCTGCCGGGCGGCAGGCGGCCAACCAGTGGCCTGCAGCCCCGGGCGCTGTCGGCGGCGGCACAGCGGCCGCCGCAGGCGCAGGCCCAGGCGCAGGCCCGAGGGAGGGAGCGGTACCGCACGCGGCTGTGTGGGCCGGGGGCTCCCGCAGCGGCGCCGCGGCTTGGCGCGGCCGCGGCCTCGCCACGGCCTGGCGGCTCCGCGGGGGCCGCGCCGCGCAGCGGGGGCTGGCGCTCGCCGGCCGCTGCGGCGCCGCGGGGGGCATCCGCTGCCGCCGCGTCGCCTCGCATCGCCTCCGCTGCAGCCGCGTCGCCTCGCATCGCCTCCGCTGCCGCCGCGGCGCCGCGCGTCGCCTCTGCCTGCAGCGCTGCGCGGGTCACCCGTACAGCCCTATCGGGGGCCTCGCCGCGCGTCGGCTCGGCGCCGCGCCGGGGGGCGGGCCCCATTGCGTCCCTGGCCGACCGCGCAGCCCACGCCGGCCCTGCGGCCCCGGCCTCCGACCCCGCGTCCCGCCCAGCCGGCTCGCCGCCCGTGCTGCTGTCGGAGCTGCTGCGCGGCGGCACCCTGACGGACGCAGGCGCCCAGCCCGGCCTCGGCGCTGAGGACAGCATCGCCTTCGGCGCCGCAACGCTGGCCGCCGGTCCCGCCAGCCCTAGCGCTGCCTCGGCGGCCCGCGGCAGCGCGCAACGCCGTGACATCGGCCGTGCGGCCGCCGACGGCCGCCAGCCGGGCACCGGCACGGCCTTCAGCTTCCACATGGCCGGCGCTGGCGGCGCGAGCTCGTCTGCAGGGACGCCGCAGCTCAAGCGCGCCGCGGCGGCTGCGGCGCGGGCCGAGGCCGCCGGCGCCGGCCAGCGTGTGCCCGGCTCGCAGCCGCTGTCGGGCCATGACGGCGCCGGCCAGCAGCGCAGGGCGCGGCGGCGCTGGGTGCTGCCGCCGGGCGCCGGCGGTGGCGAGGCGTCTGTTGAGGACAGCAGCCGCGCAACGCCGGCCGCGCGCGTCCGGCTCTTTGGCGTGCCCGCGCCGGCGCTGTCGAGGGAGGCCAGCGGCGCGCTGGAGGAGGGCGCCGCCGCGGCTGCTGTGGGCGCCGCGGAGCGCCCGGCGCCGGGGCAGAGCAGCGCGCAGCGGCGCTACCGCTTCGCAGCGCGCGGCAGCGACAGCGGCGGCACCGGCAGCCCCCGCGCCGCCGTCCCAGCGGTGCTGCCCAGCCCCCTCTTCGTCGACTCGGATGCAGGCACCGCGTCGCCCGCGGACGGCGGCGCCGCGCCAAGCAGCAGCGACTGCAGTGGCGGCGCCATGTCCTCCTGGCGCTCCCCCGGCCACGACGCCGGCCTCACGCACAGCAGCGCCGACTCCTGGGCGCCCGCGCTTGCGCTCGCGGCGCGCGGCTCCAGCGGCGGTGCGCGGCATCGGCTCGCGACGGTGACGTCCTCCACCCCCACGGCTGGCGCCGCCGCCGCGGCCAGCAGCCTGCTCTCCGCCGACGAGTCCAGCCTGTCCCTGCTGGCGTACAAGCCCAGCCCCACCGCTAGCAGGGCAGGGAGGGCGGGCAGCATCGCGCGCTGTGGGCCGCTGGGGCCGTGCCGGGCCAGCGAGCCCGGCACAGGAACCAAGACCCGCCTGGCAGGGGGCGTCGCGGCCGCCGCCGCGGCCATGGCCAGCGCCGCCGCGACGCTGCTGGCGGGTCTGTCGCCCGCGGGCGCAGCGCGTGGCTCGTGCCCCGCGGCGGTGGCGTCGCCCACGGTGGCGGCTCGCAGCTCCGGCCCCGTTGTGACTGCGGCGGCCGCCGACAGCGATAGCTGCCGCGTGAGGGCCGCGGCGGGGCGCTCGGACGCGGCTGCCGAGGGCGCCCGGCGCAACCTGCTCGACTCCTTCCGCAGCGCCGACCGGGCGGCTGGCGGGCGCGCAGGGGATGAGGAGCACGCGCCGGTCGCCAGGCCGTCGGCGTCGTCCTGCGACGGCAACAGCCTGCGGCTGGCGCCGCCGCGCTGGTCGGCGCCTGCGGAGGCGCAGCCGGCGCATGGGGCCGCGGCCGAGGGGGCGCTCAGGGCGCAATCGCAGCCGGCGCCGGCCGCAGCCGCAGCGGGGCAGCAACCCATGCCGGCGGGCCGCCGGCGGCGGTGGGAGCAGCCCACGGCCGCGAGCGCCAGCGGCGAGCAGCTAGGCGTGGAGGCGTCGCAGGCGAGGAGCAGCGCCGGAGGTGCGCCCGGCCCTCAACACGGCCAGGCGCAGCCATGGGCGCTGGGCACGCCGGGCGAGGAGGCCCGGCCGCCGTCCGGCACGTCACGGAGGCCCAGCCGGCAGGGCGGCACGAGCGCCGCACTCCTCGCGGCCGGGCCGTCCGACCAGGCGGCGGTCAGGACGCCGCCACGCCCGCCACCGGTGCCGCTGCCGGCCGACTGCAGCAGAGACGGCCTGCCGCTGCCTGCCCGGCCGAGCATCCTCGACTCGCCGGACCTCGCGCCCCGCAAGGCCAGGGGCTGGATGCCGCCGGCGGTTGGGTCCAGCGCCGTCGCGAGTGCCGCCGGCAGCCCGGCGGGCGCCAGCGCGGCCGGCTCTCCCGGCGCCGCGTACAGCCGGCCCGAGTCGGCGGTGTCGTGTCGGTCGGGTGCGAGCAGCCACGGCAGCGGGCGGCATTGGAGCTACCGGCGCAACCGCGAACGGGCGATTGTCCTGCAGAGCGTGATTGCGGCCGCGGCATCGGCCTCTGGGGTGCTGCCTGGCGGTAGGGTTGGCGAGTCGGTAGCTCAGCCGGCATAGGTACACGTGCCCTTCGTGCTGTAGGTCCGGAGCACAACAGGGTCGAGATCTGTTGCATTGTCGTGTGTTGATAGTTGGGGTGGGGTGGCGTGAACCGGTCACGTATAGCACATGTACTGCTGTAGCTCGCATCGAACGCGCGCTGCCGTTATTGATAGGGGGTGAGCCGAGCGCCTGTGAGGGGGGTAAGGCACGCTGTCGAGGGTACGTAACCTGGGCGTGACGGACGCAGCTGCGTGTTTGCTGCTACCAGGTGGCCTCCCCTGCTGGCTGCGGTAGACGCGGTTGGCACAATGGCTGCGCCGAGGCCAGTGGAGGGCGGGCGGTGATGCACTGACCGGTACCAAGGCGAGGAGGAGGACGAGGGGTACGAGTGTGTGCGTGTATAGTGGTGGGGTTGGTGGTGGGGGTCGGCAGCTCACGGCACGGCATCGTGTCCGCACTCCTGCACTGCCAACTAGCCAGGTGCCCTGAGCCAGGTACACATTTTTAGATGGCTTCTTGCCGTTGTGCAGAAGAAGGGGCAGGGGGGTCAAGGGGGAGGGGGAAGGCCCCCTCCCCTAAGTGCGGAACTCTGGCGGCGTCGCGGTTGGTCGTGAGCACCAGCCAACAGCAACGGATGCTGACCGGATTGTAGCATGAATTAACTGCTACATACAAACAAAAATACTCTTGTTGTCAACCGCGAACTGTTGCGAAGTCGCTGTTGACTGTGTCACTACAAGTCGCTGACTGAGCCTACGCTACCTTGCTAGTCGCCTGCGCCTCAGCGTACCGAATACTGCACAACGCTAAATGGAAAATGCCATTTGTTTCCAAGAGTTTCGTCGACGATTTACGCGGCTGGCACTCTGTAACCTAACACGCTGCTGCCTGAAGCTACACGCTGCCGAGTACGCTGAAGCGATACAGATTTTAAAGTTCTTGTCAAACCTTATGTTGGCATGGCCAAAGTCGCGCTGTAGGGCTCAAATGCTTATGCGTTGTTCACACTTTTCGGGGCACATTAAGATACCTTCGGCGCCCTGCCGCCGCCGGCGGTCCTGGCGCCCAACCTCCTCGCAGCGGGCCCGTGGTGCTACCACGCCCCGCTGTCCCGCTGTGGGGTAACCCGGCCCTAGACGCTAGCGGCGGCCCCCTGCATGTTGCCTTCGCCGCCCT
>BDDC01000841.1:8441-41800 GCA_001662425.1 Chlamydomonas sphaeroides | reverse complement strand
GGGGGGGGGGGGGGGGTGGACCGGCGGGGCATGGAGCTGTGGCGTCACATGATGGCATGGGGACGTCAGCTCTGGACCGGCCACACGTAAGGGCGGCCGGCGGCGCGTACCGCCGTGGCGGCGTGAGCCCCCCCACGAGGAGGAGCCCACGAGCCCAGGAGGCTCGTGCGCACAAGGCCACGAGCGTTGCATGCCGTGCGGCACAGCCCGTCGCTGCGGCAACGCGGGGCACGCCATGGCGCGGCCGTGCCCGTCATTTTCACAAGACACGCCATGATCTCCGGGACTGCGAGGCCAGGCAGAGGCGGTAGGCCCAAGGGAGCGCGAACACCCGGCTGGGCCAGGCTCCTGCCGGCCACACACACACACACATACCCGCCGGGCTAATATGCCAATCCCCCAGGGCGTCGTGTGTCGGGTATATGTTGATTATTACGAACACACACACCCGCCCCGCTGTCACGGCCTGCTAGCCCCCGGGCGGCTGCACCTGCAGCAGCTGCCCCACGAACAGGGTGGGCAGCCAGCCCTTGTAGTGGCCCGCCCGCATGAACACATCCGCCTCCGGCACGCGACGTGCCGCCGCCAGCGTCAGCGCCGCCGCCAGCTCCGCGGTCGTCTCCGTCAGCACGCCTGCAGTGACGCGGACGCAGGCGCGGTAATTGTGAGGGCGAGGGCGCGGTCGCTATGGCGACACCCCCCGTCGAGACTCGTGTGTTGAGGCGCCTCTTTCCCAGCGTTGCCCAAAGGGATGCCCCGCTGCCGGCCACTCCTGCTTCCATGGGCCCGCCGCAGCTGCCCCTGGAGGACAGCTTCACCACCGGGCGTGTTACCCACGGGGCGCCCCTCTTTGTGCCCCCCTGACGTCTGCAGCTAGCACGCTGCAGCAACCCGTGACCGGGCCGCTCGTCCTCGTCAGGTCTCACCGGGCGTGTTGCCCACGGGGATGCCCCGCTTGGTGGCCTCCTCGACCTTGACGTTGTTGTAGCCCACCGCGTAGTTACTGTAAGCCTTGCCGCCCGCCTTCTTGAGCGCCTCAAACAGCTCCGAGCCCCAGTCCTGTTGCGTGTTAGTAAGGGAGGGGATGCAGGCACGGACGAATGGCGGCGGCAGGGAGGCGGAGGCGGGCGGCAAGGAGGTGGGATGTGAGTGACGGGCCCCCGCCCTTAGGTCCTGCTTTGCGCCTTGCGGGGCCCCACTGCCATGCTAGCGGGGCCCGCAGCGCACCTCGGTGAGCTGTCCGATGACACCGTCGCACTTGCTGCCCATGAGCTGTATGATGGTGGCGTTGGAGAGGATGACATCGGGAGATGTGCACACCTCAACACGGCACCCCGCCTTGAGCAGGAACTGCAGCCAACGATCTCCCGGCAGCGCCTTGGTGACGACGACGCGCTTGCTGCCCGACTCGTTGTGCACCTGCATGGTCGCGAGCAACCTTGCGGGGTCAACGGCTGACGAGGGATCCGCGACGGCATGCGATTCATGAAACGCGCACCTCGACGGGGATGCCGTTCACCGTCGTCGAGCTGGCGAAGGCACGCTGAGCAAAGCCTAGCTTAGGCTCGCTCTGGCGCACGGCCGACGACACAGCCGCGAGGAGAGCTCTCGCGAGCGCCATGCTTGCACGAGTGGGGGCAAGGCGCGAGTGTGCGCCGGTGTAAGCTCGCGAGGAGCTGCGACGAAGTATGGCTGTGGGACAGGGCTTACAAGGCGTGAGGGCTTGGCCTGCTTGCTCTGCCAACGGTACCGTTGTTGGATGACTCCCAGTTCTTCCCCCCTCTACGTGTTGGCGCAATAAGTAGCTCAAGTGGCAATAACCTCAACAGGTTTCCCCACAGCCGTCGTCTAGCATGGCACAGCAGCAGGCTTCCCTGCCTGTGGCCGCGCCCAGCACGGGGTGGGTAAAGCTCGCCAAGGACATCTTCGCGGGAACATGCGGTGAGAATCACTCGCGTCGTCGCGCCGGCAGCATTGGCGCGGTCGCCGTCTAACAGCATTCGGCCGGTCATGCGCAGGTGGCATTTCGGTCACGCTGGTGGGGCACCCCTTTGACACGCTCAAAGTTCGACTGCAGACTCAGCCAGCCGACAAGCCAATCTATTGTGGGTTACCATGCCTGCGGTTGCTGAGGGCGGGAGTTGGCGCGCTCAGTCGTCGGGCGCGTACCCCGCCTTCCCGCTGCCCACTGCCGACCGCTGCACGATGGGGGCGTCGCCCCGTACTGCTTAGTTGCGGGCTTGGTGCCACGAGGTGGTGCTGCCCGGCCTGTGTGCATGCACCGCGCCCCTTGCACCCACACGCAACGGCCCACGAACCCCGTCCCTCGCAGCGGGTGTGGTCGACTGTGCGCGCAAGACGGTCCAATGGGAGGGTCTGGGCGGCCTGTACAAGGTGAGCAGACGCTCCCTGCTCCTGTGTGCATGTAAACATGTAGGATGCAGATGTGCTACCGGGCAGGGCCACAGTCTCTTCGCGGCGTGACGCCTGTGCTGTCCCTGTGCCGTCCGCTACCCCTGGCCCATCCCTGGGACAGCATCCCCCGCACTTTCCGCGGCCCCAGCCCCGGCCCACTTGCCCCATACTCCACAGCACAGCATGGACCTGCCGAAGCTCCCACACGGGCCCCCTCCCCAGCTCTCCCGTTGCACGTACCCTCCCCCGCTCTGCCCCGCACACCGCCTATCCCGGCCCCCGCTGCCTCTGCTCCCGCACTCCCCAGGGCGTGACCTCGCCCCTCATGGGCCAGATGTTCTTCCGCGCCTCGCTCTTTGGCACCTTCGGGCAGTCGAAGCGCTGGCTGGGGACCAACGCCGATGGTGGGTCGGTCACGAGAGGCCGCTCCCTGGCGAGGGCCAGAAGCAGGCGGCATGGGGCGGGCATGGCGGGGCAGGGCGGGATCCACGAGGGGCGGCGGACGCCCGTAATCGGCTCGATCCGCGGAGGCCGAGGCCCAGCGGTGCAGGACCCTGCGGCGCCCGTCGGGCGCCTCTGCGTGGCCAGCCATGGAGGAGCTTGGCAGCCAGGAGGGGCGGACGCTGTCGGGCCTCCAGCTGTAGCCGCGGCGGCGCGGCGCAGGGCCAGCTCGGCGCCAGTCCCACGGCCAGTGCGCGGGTCGACGGACGCCGGCTGGCGGGCAAGGGGCATGCGACCGCCTTGTGGAGCCGGCTGCAGGGGGGCAGGGGCAGGGGCATCAGTTGCCGGGTTGCAGGCGGAGGCGCCTTGAGTGACAGGGAGGCCGCCGCGGCCGCGCGCCGAGCCTTCCTTGGTCCGCCCAGCAACGCGCCGCGCGCCCCGACCCCTCCGCACCGGCGCGCTCGTGTAGGCCGCTGCGAAAGGCGGAAGGCACCACCCCGCCGGGGCGCGGCCGCCAACTGCGCCAGTGCCCCGCTCGTGCTCAGCGCAGCCCTCCGCTAGAGCGCACGTCGCCGGCCCGCGGGCCCCTGGCGGCCATGCACAGCTGCACTCCACCCCACCGGGCCGCGGCTCCTAGCTTCGCCCGCGCCCTCTCTCCCAGCCTCACCCGCGCAGACTACCTCAACCTCGTCTCCGTCCCCGCGCCTTCCTGCGCACGCCGCCGCCCGCCCCCTGCCGTCCGCAGGCACGCCGCGGCAGCTGCAGCGGTCCGATTTCTACACCGCGGGCGCCATCACGGGCTTCGTGGCGGCCTTCACCGAGGGCCCCATCGACTTCTACAAGAGCCAGCTGCAGGTGCAGATCATCCGCAGCAAGATGGACCCCGCCTACAAGCGTGAGTGGTGGGGTTTAAAGGGTGGGGGCGGGTAGAAAGCTACGGTACCTGCGGGCGAGGTGGCAATGGATGGACCCTGCTAACACGCGTGAGCAGCCCGGGGGGGGGGGAGGGGAGGCGGCCTGGGCGGGGAATGAATGGCGCTCGGCAGGCATGGGAGCCCCCACAAGCGTGTGAGGCGTAGGTTTGAGGAGAGGAAGGGTCCCATGGGGGGGCCGGCTGTGCGAGGGCTACGCCGCATGGCGGGGTATGGGGCAAAGCCCCAAGCCTGGCCGGGAGCTACGGCTGGGCAGCAGCTCCCCAGCACAGTGGTCTGCTAGTTACGCAGCGATACATCCTCTTGCCAAAAATTTTCCCCTGAACCTCTCTCCTCGTTTTCCCTGCAGCCCCCTACAACAGCGTGCTCGAGTGCGTGCGGCAGACGCTGCGCATCAACGGCTTCCGGGGGCCCTTCCAGGTGCGGCCAGGGCCGAGGGCGGCGCAGCAGGCACCCGGAGCCAGTTCCCGGGCAGGGAGGCTGCTGCTCCGAGGGGCGCGACGGGGGGAGGGGGCGGCAGCTTGGCGCGGCCGGACTCTCCGCTGGGCGCAGGGCGGGGCGGGGGGAGCGGCGGCGCGCAGTGTGCTGGGGGCTGGGGGCTGGGGGCTGGGGCGCAGTTGGGGGCAGTGCGGCGGCGGACGTGCAGCCGGCAAGGGCCAGGGGCTGTTGGGCGGACAGGTGCGCATCCCTCATGGCCCCCGTGGCCCTCAGCATCCCTTGCGCCTCGCGACCGCCTGGCGCCGCCTGCCCCTCGCTGCTGCGGCTGCGGCCGCCTCCCCCCTCCAGCTGATGCGCCCTGCTGCCTCGCTCGTGACGCGCCCCCCTCGTCATCTCGTGCATCCTTCCCGCTCCCCTGCCCCTTCCCCCCCCCGCTCAGGGCCTGGGCCCCACGCTGCTGCGCAACACGCCCGCCAACGCCGTGTACCTGGGCAACTTCGAGGTGCTCAAGCAGCTGGTGGCGGGCCGCTACGACTGCAAGACCACCGACCTGTCGGCCGCCACCATCACCGCCTGCGCGGGTGGGTGCGGGCCGCGAGGGAGAAGGGCCCCCGACACATGGGCCCAATGAATACGGGCAGGGCAGGGCAATGGGCGGCCCCTGGCGCGTGCGGTTGCGCGGCGTCGTGTGCGGTACTGCCTGGCACTGGCATGGGGTCGCCGGCGCACACGCCGCGCATGGATGGATGGACCCACAGCTTCCCGCGGCGCCCCGCACCCCGCATCCAGGCCTGGGTCGCCTCACTCACTCACTCACTCACTCACTCACTCACTCACTCACTCACTCACTCACTCACTCACTCACTCACTCGCCATCGTCCCAATAGACTATGCGTTATGGTGCATTTATTGGCACGCTGCATGCCCTGCCGCCCTCCCCAGGTATCGGCGGCATCACGTACTGGCTCGCCATCTTCCCGGTGGACTGCATCAAGAGCGCTATGCAGACGGACGCCATCGACCCCGCGACGCGCAAGTACAAGACCATCGCCTCCACCGCGCGCCTGCTGTGGGCCGAGGGCGGCATCAAGCGCTTCTACAAGGGCTTCACGCCCTGCATCATCCGCGCCGCGCCCGCCAACGGCGTCATGCTGCTGACGGTGGACAAGGTCACCACCTGGCTCAACAAGGAGTGAGGGGCCCGGTGTGAGGCGATGGAGGAAGGGAGGCGGTGGCGCATAGTGGCTGCAACGCGCCTCCCCAGAGGGCGCCGCCGCTGCTGCGCAAGGCGACCCCCTCGCCCAACAAGGGGCGAGGGACGGTGGGGGGTGACGCCTGGCCGACCGGGGTCGTGGGTCCTAGCGGTGGGGGCACGGCGGCGACGAGGTTGCCCTGGCTCGGCACCGAGCGGGGCGGCAGGGCGGCAGGGCGGCAGCCCACGGCGGCGGGAAGGCGGCCCTCTGGCTCGGGGCGCGGGGCTGAGGCGAGAGGTCCTGGGCCAGCGAGGAGGCGCACCAGACCAGGCAGTGCCAGGAGTGAGGCGGCGCCTGGGGCATGGCGTGGGGCATGGCGTGAGGCCCGCCGCCGGCTGCCCCGCACAGCGCGGCGCGGCGCGGCGTGACGGACGGCCCGGCGGCACTGAGCTCGGCCCACGCTCTGGCCTTCGCAATTTCTTTCCGCCACGCAACGGCGGCTGCTCCGCGCGACAGCTTGGCCAGGGCCGCCCTGCCGCTGGTCGGTGCAAGCGAGCATGCGCCTGGCTGGACGCAGTCCGGCGCGCGGCGGTGGCGCCTGTTGGGAGGCTGGGCAGGGTGCCGGCTCGGAGGCGTGGGCGCGGCGCTCCGGGCCTGGTGTGGGCCCGGCCGTGTGGCTTATCTAATGGGTTGCGCTGTGGTGAACGCTCGGCCGTTGAGTGTGGGGGAGGCAAGGTGGTGGGCGGCCCTTGGTGCGGGGTTGCGCGGGCGCAGGCTGGGGGGGGAAGGGGCGAGCTGTGAGCGGGGGATAGGGGGTCAGGAGATGCGCGTTGCAGCCAACGGGGCAGCGGTCCGGCTCGACCCGCGGCACGGGCCTGTGTAGTGCATGAGGGATATGGGCGGCCGCGCCACTGCGACGGCTGCTGCGGCTGACCCGAGTGGCGCTAGAGGAGTGAGCTGTGCGGGCTGAAGGGCCACTGCGACGGCTGCTGCGGCTGACCCGAGTGGCGCTAGAGGAGTGAGCTGTGCGGGCTGAACGCTGGCATGGGGCGAGCCCGGCGAAGGGGGGGGTTAACGTATGCGACCGCCGCTGCAGTGCTTTGCGGGCCGCGGCGGATGTGCGGGCGCAGCACTGGTGGGGCCCTGCTGCCGCCCATCCGGTGTGCGTGCGGGCGTGTGGCCTAAGCGGCAAGCAACCAGAACTGCTGCGGAGAAACCGAGGAAGTAGGCGGAGAAGGGGCTGGGGCGCGCCCGCGTCTTTGGGGAGGGCGGCGGCGGTGCCAACAGGCTTGCACCGATTTTGACGACGAGCGTCGTGGGGACGGCCGTGGTGTTGCGAGCACGGGGCGGGCCTGGGGCATGCAGGCGGCGTCGTCCGTACAGGACACGAACGGCGTGTGCATGCAAATCATACGTTCGCTCTCGCTGCGCCGCGCTTCCGAGTTTCGAACATCATCACGGGACTCAACCTGAGGTCGAGCCGAAGGGGGCCGAAGGAGGCCTCCGGCAAGGGACAGCCTGCCCCGCCGACACCTCCACGTTATTGATGGTTCCAGCAGGCCAGCCCCCTCCTTGAAAGCCCAGCCCACCACCGCCTCACATGCAGGCACTGCACAGTCGGACGGGCTGCGCCCCGACCCCAGCAGCCGATACCACCGCGCAGCAGCCAAAAGAAGCGAAATCACGCGAGGGCAGCAGGCGAGCTCACGTGTGTTGGGTTGCCGACCGCAGCCACCACCACCAACCCCGGACCCCCCCCAACGTGCCGCGCGCGTGCTACTCTGTCACTTTCCTGGAAATGAACACAGGGCATTACGCCGGCACACCCTGGATGCCTGGCACGCAGTGCAGAGCGACGCAACCGCCGCACGCTCAAGCACGCAGCAGCACGGAGCAAGCCAGGCCGCCAGCTCTGTCCACCGCATGCTCCCTCGCCTCCCGCTGAGCCCCACCTGCGCGCGCGCCACCGCGACCCGGCCCTCATGCCCACGCCGCGCCGCTCCTGCACCAACCCTGCTCGCCGCCGCTCCGCTGGGCATGCCCCTTCCTCCCAGCGCACAACCCTGCTGCCGCCGCCCCACTCTTCCCCACTGCGCTCCACTCCGCTCCTGCCCTTGATGCCGTCCCCGCAACCGCGCCCCTTGCCACCTTCCCACCTCCCTTTGCCCTTTCCCCGCCCACGCCTACGCCGCCTTTGCATGCCCGCCCCGATCCCCCCGCTCCCGCGCCCATGCCGCCACGTTGCGCCCCGCAAACGCAGCCACCGCCAGCCCCGTGGCGCCGTACAGCGCCGCGGCGCCGCCCGGGGCCGCCAGCAGCTGGGGCAGTAGGGGCCCCGAGCCCAGCTGGTGCCAGGCGGCGGCGGTGGCGGCGCCCAGCAGATAGCCCACGAGGACCTGGCCAAGGAGTTAAGGTGGGTGGGGGTGGGGGCGTGGCCGGGGAGGTGCACTGATGCGGGAGGTGGAGGGGCGGTCGGCGGTGTAGCTTGGGGCTGGCTAAGTACCATAGATGTTACACCAAGTGTGCTGTGTGATGGTTGGGGCTGGGCCCGAGCGCCCCAGGCACCGAGGCCGCAAACGCCGCTGCCGCAAGCGCCGCTGAGCGCACGGCGGAGCAGCACCCGCCCGCCTTCCACTTGCAGCTGCATGTGGAGCCGTACAACTCGCGGCACACCCACGCACCTGCGGCGTCGTGTGGTAGCCCAGCCGCACCCGCAGCCACGTCTGCGGCAGCAGGCAGGGGAGGGCGGGGCCGGTGGGTTGCAGCAGCGCCGCCCTGATCCCACCGCCCTCCCGCCTCCTGGCTGAGGCAGCCATCAGCCTCAATCCAGCCACACTGCCACACTGCCACCCACACCGCTGCCCTCTCAAGGCGGCTCGGCGAGCGCATGTATGAAGATACGCCCCTGTACCGCACTGCCCCTGCCAATGAAGCAGCCCGTCACAGGCACGTCCGCCTTCCCCTGCCCGCTCCCCACGGCCCTGCACGCAGCAGCAGTCGTCCCTGCCCCCGCCCCCGCTATCCCCACCAGGAACACGCTCAGCGCCAGCACCGCCGCCGCGCCCGCGCCCGCCGCCGACAGCGGCTCCGCCCCCTGCGCCAGGGCTAGGGCTGTGTAGGCGCCCAGGAAGGCCAGGCCTGGGGAGGAAGTGGGGGAGGCAGGGCTAAGCTCTGCAAGTCTGCATCAAAATTAGCACTGCAGGAGACAATGAACAACACGGAGGAGGTCAGGCCCGGGGCAAGGTTATGATAAACTAGAACGAAGTCACAAAAAGGTTATACCGGCAGGGTGCTGAGGGCAGCAGAGATATCTGCCGGGGTCTCCGAAGATCAGCAGCAGGCAGAGACCCTGCCTCGTCAAGACATCAGCCATCCGCATTGCTGAACGGACGGCGGCTGCACAGGACCACGCCGGCACCGCCACCCTTTAACGTGTCCCCGACCCAGGGCGCGGCTCACTGTTGGCGTGCGAGGAGGGCATGCCCGGGTCGGCCTTGCGCGCGCTGGCGGGCCGCTGCTGGTTGATCATGTACTTGAGGGCCTGCATGTGTGTGTGGGGGAAGGGGGAAGGATGGCAGCGGCGGGGCGGGGAGGAGGGATGACGAGCGCGCGAACTAGGGCCGCTCGGGGGCTCATGCGGCGCCTGATAGATCGCCGCAGTGCAGCCGGGTGCTGGGGGGCCGGCGGGGGGACGCGAGGGGCCAGGGCGTGGCAGTGGAGGGCGGAGTGTGTCACCCGGCTCCCCGGGTAGCATCTTTCCGCGGTAGCGGGTGTGGCTGCGGGTCTGGGTGGGGGTCTGCCGGACTGCCCACGGGGCTGCCGCGATGGGGGCGCGCCGCGGCTCGCCTTGTTGATGAAGGAGGCGATGATGGAGCCCAGCACGGCCCACGCCACGGCGGCGTCACGCCGGATGACCAGCACTGCGAACACGGCGGCGCTTACGGCCCACTTGGTCTGGCGGGGGGAATGCGGCGGCGATAGGTCAGGCAGGCGGTTGCAAGAGGAGGGCCAAGGCGCCGAGCCCGGCACGGCGTCGGCACATGTCGAGGGAGAGTACAGCGGGGCAGCCAGCTATGTCCTAGTAGCTGTCGTACCATCTCATTGACAGCGTTGAGGAAAGACGTCGTGCCGTCCATGGGTCGCCGGCTTGGCCCTTCATCGTCGGTGGAGGATAGCCCCATGCCGGCCGCGCGGGTGCCCACGTTGCGGAGGTGTGGAGCAGCGCTGCGCCCGCCAGATGTGATGTTATGACTGTGCGTGTGGATAGATGGACTGGGCACCGGAGGGTCGGAGAGCGCAAGCGTCACCCGTGGCACGCGTGGTAGCGCGCGGGGGCAGAGCGTTATGGCGGGAGGGTCTCTGCGGGCGGGCGGGTGCGTGGCGAGGTCCCTTGGCGAGAGACCGCAGGATGAGATTGCCGTTGCGCAGCATCATCATCATAAGCAGCAGGTCTGCAGCGGCGCACGTCGGGCACCGCACCTGAAGCTGACTGCGCACCCCAAAGCGTTGGGTCGCGCCATGAATTGACACAGCCCTTATGGGAGATCTATATATAAACGGATAAAAGCACGCCAATGCCACTACGGGTTCGGCGCGGGATGCCGGCATGCTGCGAGGTCCATGCCGAAGCCGATTTTGCCCGTCTGAACCTCCGCCGCTCATACAAACTCACGCCGCGCTTCACTAGCACACAAGCTTCTTCGCCCACCAACGCGCAAGCTTACCAACTATAGCTACGGGAGAAGACTCTGAAGAGAAGCCACGACTTGCGAACTTGCCAAGCTGCTAGAAGTTTTCGCCTTGCTATTTTGCCTCTAACATCTCTGAGCAGCCCAAGCGAACTGTAGCTGCCGTCTGCCGTCTCGCGAGCCACAGCTCCGAGATGTTGTTTGCCTTCGTCACTACCTAGCAGCGGACCTACATCATCTCAATTGTACCTTTGTCATCGGGCGAGGACGGGCCTAGCAGCCTAAACCTAAGGGAATGGCTGACACGAGCGGCCAAGCAGCCGCGCCCGAGTTCCGAACCGCTATCATGTGGTTCCGGCGGGACCTTCGTGTTGATGATAACCCAGCCCTTGTCGCGGCGCTGAACGCCGCCACATACGTGGTAAGCCGGGGTGGCAAATGCAGTCTCGGCAGCGCGCCGAATCGTCGGAAAGTCTTTTGGAAGCCGACTTGGCTTTTGGATCAGCCCTGGAGCCCCTTGGGAAGCCCTTCGGCTGAACACAAGGGCGCCGGGCTGTCTGCATGGCACACGCTTGTCGCATAGATACAGCCCACGCTGCCAACGCATCGCGTACCGTATTTTTATTTCAGCATGTTGTATTTACAACTGCTCGGGGTAGTGGTGGAGACGATGCAACCGCTCAACGGCGGTTCATCTCCGCCTGCACTGCACGCTTGGTTCCCCCATCGCCTAGAGTTGGCCCCGCCACTTAGCCTCCTGGCTCACTGCATCTAATTGTCATGCTCTTCCTGCAGATTCCGGTCTTCATCTGGGCCCCAGAGGAGGAGGGCCAGTTTCAGCCCGGCCGCTGCAGCCGCTGGTGGAGCAAGCACTCGATGGTGGACCTGCAGCAGGCCATCGCGGCCCTGGGCAGCCGCCTTATCATCCGCCGCTCGACGGACTCCACGGCCGCGCTGCTCGAGATCGTTGCCGAGATGGGCGCCGAGGCGGTGTTTTTCAACCACCTGTACGACCCCATCAGCCTCATGCGCGACCACGACTGCAAGCGCGGCCTGACCGCTGCCGGCGTCGCGCACCGCACCTTCAACGGTGACATGCTGTACGAGCCGTGGGACGTTTTGGACTCGAACAAGCAGCCGTACTCGACCTTCCAGGACTTCTGGAACAGGTGCGGCGCTGGGATGGAGTGCGTCACCGGCAGGAACCCGAGATCATTGCGGCATTTCTCACTAGCGATGCATACGGATGTGTTGGTGTATGACTCTGAACCAGCTTCTGTCGTCCCCTTGGTCCACATAGCGTGCGCAATATGCCAATGCCGCCGCCGTTCCCGGTGTCGGCGCCCGAGAGCATGCCGCCGGTGCCCGCTATCGTCAAGTCGCTCGTCGTGACGGAGGTGGACTGGTTCTTCACGCCGGAGCAGGAGGCCTCAAGCGACCAGCTCAAGTTCAAGGTGGGAGCGCTGTTTGGGGCGTTCCGGGGAAGGGGGGAATTCCATGCGCTGGTCGTCCCAGCACGTCGTTGGAGAGCCCACACCTCCTGGCTCTGGAGCAGCGTGTTACACTGTTACTTATAAGCATACCAGAGGGTTCGTGCTGCCAGAGGGTTCGTGCTGGATAATCGATCCTCTGCACTGCCCCCGCTCGGCGCGCAGTGGAAGCCTGGCGTGGGCGGCGCTATTGCGGAGCTGGAGCGCTTTGTGGGCGACCGGCTGGCGGACTTTGAGCACGACCGCGCCAAGGTGGACCGCGACAGCACTAGCCGGCTGTCACCCTGGATGCACATCGGCTCCATCAGCGTCCGCTACATCTTCTACCGGGTGCGCACACAACCTGCACAGCGCAACATGATAGGGAATAGCAGCGTCTGAATGGCGGTGTGGCGTGCTGGCTGGAGCTGCAGTCTAAGCGTGCGTGGGTGCGCATTTGTCCCTGCAGGTGCGGCAGTGCCAAGCCGAGTGGCTGGCGGCGGGCGTGGACCGCTCACGCTCCTGCGACGACTTCCTGCAGCAGGTGCGCTCCTAGCTTTGCACTGAGCGGGGCCGGACTAGCGGTAGCTAGTCCTCTGGGGAGCTACGTTGCCAGCGAATTGTGCCCTGGCTACTGCCACGGTATCGTCGCGCGCGTGTTGATGATGCCGTGCCCTTGGTCCATCCCCGCGCAGGTCGGCTACCGCGAGTATTCGCGCTACCTGTCATTCCACTTCCCATTCATCCACGAGCGCTCGCTGCTGCGCCACCTGCGCGCCTGCCCCTGGCGCATCGACCAGCTCGCCTTCAAGGTGGGGCCTCATGCATCTGCTGTGTGCCTGTCCCGCCGCCGCCGCACCGGACCCGGCCGCTTGCTCACTGACGCGGCACCACAACTTGGGCTCGACGCGCTGCCCTGCCGTCTCTTACTGCCGGCCCCTCCCACTAGGCCTGGCGCCAGGGCCAGACGGGCTACCCCATTGTGGACGCTGCCATGCGGCAGCTGTGGAGCAGCGGCTGGTGCCACAACCGCGCGCGGGTGGTGGCGGCCAGCTTCCTGGTCAAGGACCTGCTGCTACCCTGGCAGTGGGGCCTCAAGCACTACTGGGATGCGCAGATCGATGCGGATCTGGAGTGCGACGCTCTGGGGTGGCAGTACGTGAGCGGCGGCATGAGCGGTGAGCGGCGGGGCCGGGCCGGGCTGGGTTGCCGCCGAGTGAAGCGCGGGCAGTGAGCCGCGTGGGTTGTGGATGTAGCAGTGTGGCTGGGGTTGGGGTGGGTTGACTGAGCCGGCTTGCTGCGCTGCTTGCCCCTCGTAGACGCGCACCCATTCAGCTACATGATGGACCTGGAGACGGAGGCGCGCCGCTTTGACCCCGACGGAGAATACGTGCGCCGCTGGCTGCCGGTGCTGTCGAGGCTGCCCACCGAGCACATCCACGCGCCCTGGAAGGCGCCGCCGCAGGTGCGCTAGCCGCAGCCTATAGCTTCTTTCTGCTGCGACTAACACAGGGAAGCAGCTCGCCCCACAGCCTGTTAGGGGGTAACTAGGCTGTAGCCGCGACCGCCGAGTAGATATAACCTGCGCCACTGCGCCTATCCTCTCGCTTGACTCACCCTTGCCGGGCGCAGGTGCTTGCCGCGGCGGACGTGGAGCTGGGCTGCAACTACCCGCTCCCCATCATTTCGCTGGACGGAGCCAAGGCCAACGTGGCCTACGCCTGTTCCGTACTGGAGAAGTGCGCCGTGGCGCAGAGCAGCGAGAGCAGCGGCCGCTATCCCTACCGCGCACCCACCTTCCCGCAGCCCGCTGCCGGCGCCAGCTCGGGGCAGCACCCCGCGCACAACGGCAGCGCCGGCCCCGGCACGGCCCCGGCCTCGGCCGCGGAACACGGCAGCGCGCCCAGCTCGGAGCGCCTGCCGTCGGTGGCGAACGGGCTGCCCGGCTACGGCCGCAACCGCGCCAGCCACGGCAGCGCGGAGGGGCCGATGCCTGCCGCCGGTGGCTCCCAACAGCCCTCGCAGCCGCCTTACCTGCAGCTGGACTCGGCGAACGGCGTGACGGCCAGCGCCGGCAACGGCGGCGGCGTGAGCAGTGGCGGGTTTACCAACGGCCCGCCGGGTGCTGCCGGCATGGGCCCGCCGCCGCTGCGGCGCATGGGTGGCTTGGGCGACGCGGCTCCGGCCAGCGGTCCGCCAGGTGCTGGCGTGTTCTACCATCCTGGCGAGTCCGGAGGCGCGGGCCACGAGCTCCTGGAGCGCATCCTGCAGCAGCAGCGCCGCGCGCGCGGCGCGCCACGGCTGCCCGACAGCAGCGGCACGAACACCAACCCGCAGCAGCAGCAGCTGGCGGCTGCGGCGGTGATGGCGGCGCCGTCGCAGCGTGGCGCCGTGGGCCCCGTGAGCCAGGCGGACGAGGCTGCGCTGGCGGCATGGGGCCAGCAGGCCATGATGCAGGGCGGCGCCGCGGCGTTGGCCTTCGAGCAGGCCATGCAGATGATCCTGGCGCGGCGGCGCATGGGCGACGGCGTCAGCGCCATCTCTGGGGACGGCGCGGGTGCGGACGATGGCGACGACGCAGAGGGCGGTGACGAGGAGGACAGCGAGGAGGTTGTGTCCAATACAGTGGACCTGCACCTGTCGGCCTTCACGGGCGCCAGCTGCCACCGGGCTGCCGGCACAGCGCGCGGCGCGCGCGCGGCGGGTGCGCGCGCGGCACGGCGCGAGCGGGAGGGCGAGGGCGACCACGACCACGACCACGAGCGGGAGCGCACGCCCTGTGACATGGAGGAGGACGAGGGGGACGGCGAGGGCGAGGGCGAGGTGGGTGATTGTGGTCGCAGGGGTAACGCGGCACGAGTTGCCAGCCGCGTTGCGCTTGCGCCGGCAGCAGGTTATGTCGCGCTTTGCGTAATTTGCTTGTCTATCTGCCGTCCTGTTTGCTCTCGTCGCCTCGGCGCCCTGGCGTATGTGTGTGCGTGTCTCTGACCTAACCCCCGCCCCGCGCGCAGGCGCCCGGCTCGCCCGGAGGCTGGCCGCGCAACGAGACGCCCGACGAGGACATGGCCGAGGCGGAGGCCGAGGCGCAGGCGCATGCTCCGCCGGCCGAGCAGATGCCCGAGGCTCCACTGGGCAGCAAACAGCCGTTTGTGGCGACCGTCGAGACGGGCTGTGGCGTGGAGCAGATGGAGCTGGCGCCGGGCGTGCCTGCGGCGGCGGCGGCCGCGGCGCTGCACAAGCGCCGGCGCTCCGGCACGGGCGAGGGCGGTGGCCACCGCGGCGACTAGGCGGTCGGTATGTGCGGCACTGGGGAGGGCTGTTGAGAGGCGGTGGGGCGTGGCGGCAGCCGGTTTGCGAGGCTGGAGTGTCAAGTGTGTCTGGTTTGCTGAAGTAAACCTTGGGGTGCTGTTGTATCGAGTCGTCGTGGTGCGTGTGCGGCTTTTCGCGTGGGTTATGGCACCGGCCCCTTCATGGCGGCCCGTGCAGCAGTGCGAACTGACTCAGTGGGGCCGCGGCTGCCCTCACGCGGTTCAGGGTCGGGGGACAGCAGGCACCTTGGCTGCGAGCTGCCCTGGAGCTGCGCGCGCGTTGCGGCAGCGCTTCCCGGCTGTGTGGGGTGCCGGCGTCCAGGATGGACGTTTTCGTGGGAAGAGACGGGCGCCCAGAGCCGCTTCTCGCAAATCTCGCAATCGCAACTGATGATGAAGAGCTGACGTCCGAGGAACTGCTGGTAGTTCTTGGCACGTGTTGAACAGGTAGCGGAGCCCGAATCCGTTCGATTGTGGCTTCTGGTCTTGTGCGCTGACGCTGCAGTCCTTCTTGCTGCGGCGTCCTAGTCTTGTGCGCTGACGCGGCGTGCTGCCGGCGCTGCTGCACTCTGCCCCTGGCAACCGGGCTCTTGCCACGTGCGTTGCGTCTTGAGTCCTGCCAGGCTGGCACAGTGGTTGGTGTCGGTTGCGGTAGACACAGCGCTGCCTGCTGTGCTCCTGCATGAACATACGGTCGCCGGGTGGCCTGGCTTAGTACCGCATGTTGTGATGGGGTGAGTGCGCCGCCGCGCGGCATCTGCGGCGCACGTGCTGTTGCGTGGCCGCTTTGCTGGAGCCGACGGCGGCACGTGCCCCTGTGCAATAAGCGTTCGCTTCCGTGGTGCGGTCGGCGGGCGACACATACGGTAGGTGGCAGAGGAGGTGCGATGGTGCGTGCAGAGAGGGTGTTCAGTACACGCGACGTTGCGGTGGCGTGGCAGTCCACGCGATGCGGCGGCATAAGCCGGTGTGCCATATGGGCAAGAAGGCGACAGGCCGCCGCGGAGCGCTCGCTCGTCAAGAGCAGTTGCAGGAGCAGGTTTGTTCTGTGTACCGGGAGCGGCCCGGCGGCGCACGGCGCCGAAGTTTCCCCAACCCGCACGTGCGGACCGGTACGTGGCGGTTTGGCTTGAATAAAGGGCTCCGGGGCTGCGTGCCTAACGTTCGTTTGTTTCAGCTTATGAATCCCTTGGTTTTTGCCGACCAGCATTCATGGTCAGGGGGTTGCCGCGGCCGTGTGTTTCGCCCGATTTGTGGTGCAGTCAATCGGGCGCCGCGGAGGCCGACCCTGGTGATTTTGCTAACAGTTGTTTAGCGCATGCATGCGTGCTACTGCTGTTGCTATCCGGGCGCCTTCGCCCTCAATTGTAAGCATATCGCGCGTGCGCCCCTGTAAGCCCCTGCAACGTGGCGCGCTGTTCAGCCCGCCTGCGTAAGGATTGAACGAACTCGAGTGCTAGGGTCTTGTCTACGGTACCTTTTCACTGACTTCCACGCTGGTTCTACAGTCAAATGGTCCGGCGGGATGGGGTGCGGAGGGATGGGCAGCGGCAGCTGGGGGTGCAGAACACAAGCTACGGCTTTGTCAGCATGCACCTGCGTCAAGGCCCTCTCATGCGCTGTGCCGCTGGCTTTTTGTTGGAGCTTGAATGAACAGGGTTACACCCGACTCTCCGACTTGGGCGTTAGGGGTTAAGGCAATCGGTAGTGGCAACCAGCAAGCGGCGAGCAGCAGCGGCGGAAGGACCCCGCTCACCAAAAGGAACATATACAGGTGACCTGCCCTATTGTGGGTTACCTTCGTCGTTTCCCGTCATATACGCTTGGGTGTAGCTAGGTTGCGCTGCCGTCTCGTCTCGGGGGTCTGAAATGGGGCCTACACGGAAAACAGCCCTATTGTGGGTCACCCTGGTTCGTGCCTTGCAAGACGCCAGATGGCCGCGCCCGCGCTCCTCAAGGCTAACCATACCACATGGACACTCTACAATGAAAGCACCATAGCACCGACGTATAGTGCAGCCGTCCCCGTGGACATGCATGTCATCGCGCTTGTCGACATGCCAAACGTCAGGAAAACACAAGCCCACCTTCAATAACAGCAGATAACAGACCTAATGCATGGCTTCGGCTTCGGCTTCGGCGCCATGCCTGACCGCCGGCATTCCTACATGCGCGCGCCGCGCAAGTGGCTTTGCTAGCCCGCGCCTGACGTGTAAGCTACATACATCATGTTAGAGGTGGCGCGAAGGGTTGAAGCGCAGTTAGATCGCAGTCGGGTGGGTCGGGTCGGTCGCGACGATTGGCAGAAATTTCAAGTGCAAAGTGTCGCAAGCGCAGAAACTCCTCGAAAGCGCCTTGCACGCGACGTCTTGTACTATGTAGATGAGGCTCGAGAGGTGGCGGCCACGTCTTGGGCGACTTGGCAATTTCGGTCGGCCAAAACCCCATCCGGGCGTGCCGCAAAACCCTGGACTTCCAAAAGTCAACCCCTGCCAGATCTAACGCGGTAGAGTCCAAGGGTACCCTTTGGACATCTTAACTTCGTAAAGGGAGCTCAGAATTCTAAAATCCCAGTACGCACGGCCGCGTGACCCGTAATAGGGCGTGACCCACAATATAGGGCAGGTCACCTGTAGTATAGCTGGTCCGTGCTGGTGTGCCGCTGGCTGGGGCGAGGTTGCACACGCAAGGAGCAGGACGGCAAGTCCACAAGCTTCGCACAGTCTGCTGCGCGGGCGTTGCGTCGTGACGTTTGGCACCTCGGCTGCAGCTGGCAACACGTGCCCCCCCCCCCGTACTGGCGGCCCAGGCGCGCCAGCCCCTGCCTCGCCGCTGCCCCCGCCTCCCACCCATGCCGACAAGAAGCGATGGGTCGCGAAGGTATCGCACGGTGTCAGGCACCACAGAGCGGCACATGACCGGCCCCCTTGGACACCAATGTGTCGCTCGAGCGCAGCGGTAGTCGGCCCTCGAGTCGCGTAGCGCAGACGGAGTACCCCGGATCCTGCGGCGGCGCTGGCGTCGGGCATATCTGGGCCAGGTGACGTGTGCAGGACAACTCACTCCTGCTGCGGCCCCCCACCCATCTGTAGCTCCCCTTGCCCTGCAGTCAGCGTGCGGGGATGGCATGTGCGCGCCCACCAACACCAACTGCTGACGCCGGGCGGGGCTCCAGAGTCGTACAGCAGTGCTCACCCCATCAGTTACAACCCAGTCACGCCCCGCCGTCTGGTGCGGGGGTTCTCCTCCTCAGGCGTCAGCCGTGACACAAGAGAAAGCAGAAGTACGCGAAGGCAGCACACTGCTTTTTCTGTCTGCAACCCACATGAGTCCGGCTCGACCCGGTGGCACATGCAAGGCCCCCGCCTTGCAAGTTGGTGATTGGCACTCGGCCGCTCAGAGCCGGCCAGCGAACAGCCGGCCCCTGCTTGCACCCATCTCGCACGCCCACGCCGCATCCAAATGCCGCCGCGCACGCCGCCGCCACCCTAACTGACCAGTCAATCATACGAACGCAGTGCGGCGCCTCGCGATGCAGCACCCTTCCCACTCATGCAACACGCTCTCCCCGACCCCACGGGACAGCTGCCTTCACCGAATGTCGTGGAGTGCTCGATCCTTTCTAGCCCACTCCCTGCGCACTCGACATGCTCATTGCGACTGCAGGACAGGCTGCATTCACCACTCGGGCAGGAAAGTGGTGCCGCCCTCGTAGCTGCCCGTGTCCAGGCCCTCCGTGCCGTGCCAGGCGCCGCCGTGCCAGGCGTTGCCAAACGGAATCTCCGACATCATCTGCGCACCAGGATAGGAGGGAGCAGCCACCAGCCGGGGCTCATGTCATGACAAGCCGCTCCACCGGATTGTTGGGACAGGCACCGCAGAAGCGCTGCCGGATCTGAAGGCCCGGCACGCCTGTCGCTTGCATGGAACCTAGGCAACAGGCCGTTGCCACTAACCTGAGCGCTCGTACGCGCTCGCAGGCGCCCAGCCTCGCGCTGCCGCACCCTGCCCGCTGCCCCCTCGCCCGCGGGACGCACCTTGAAGCCTGGCGTGTCGCATATGTAGTTGTTGATGGACGTGTTGTAGTGCATGTGGCAGCACTTGGGCGCCAGCTTGTAGCGGTGCATGGCCTGGTTGGTGGGCTCGCTGTACAGCAGCGACCACTCGTAGCCGTGAGCCAGCAGGTCTGACGGCGGCGTGAGGTGGTTGGGCGAGGGTGCGAGCGGGTCGGGGCCCGGGGCCCGTCGCAGGGCCTTGGAGGACGCAGCGACGGCGTCTCCGTTCCCTGATTCGCATTTGCCGCGCATCGGCTCTTCCCGCAACTGCTGCTATGTAACACTTGCTGGCATGCTCGCTGCCCGCCTTGTGACTGTCAAATGCGTGAACACCAGCCGCGGCCCCACCGAGGTACCGACCCCGGGCCCTCGCGTCGGCGCCGCCGCGCCGCTCACCTCGCGACCTGTTGCGCACGGCGTCCGCCATGCGGAGCGCGGGGTAGCCGTACTGCTCGTGGATCTGCTCCGCGGTCATGCTGCTCATGTGGGTCAGGCACTGCTGCAGCTCGGGCGTGAACTTCTTGCCGATGGCGCCGCCCTGCGCAGGGACGGGGGCAGGGCACGGACGGCGGGGCTCGTCGGATAGCAGAGAGCGCCGCGGGCAGTTTGGGCTCAGGTGCAGTGCGGGGCTACCGTACGTGGCCGCTGACAGACAAGGGCCCGAAAGTCAATGCGGATTGATTGTGCCAGGCCTGCAGCGCGCGGCAAGAGAGCATGGCGGATGCGGGAACCACGGCAGTTTTCCCTGCCCCTGCCCGGCGCCGCGCATGCCCTCGCCGCATCCTACGTCTCTTCTCACCCCTGGTAAGGTTGCCAGTAGACACACGCCCAGCTTGCCTGCCGCATGCTGACTGACAACAGCTGCACCCCACACCAAGCCCGCCTTGTTCCCGCACGCCGCCCCACCCGGCCGCACCTCAACGTGGCAGCGGTAGTCCATGAGCAGCAGCGGCGACAGGAACTTGGCGGGGGCGCGCGGCGGGTTCTTCTGCGGGTACTTGAGCACGTAGAAAAAGCCCTACACAGGGACGGCAGGGCCAGGCCCGCAGCGGGCAGCACGCACGGGAGCGGGCGGGCGGGCGCCGACACGTCAGTGTGCCACCACAGCAAACGGGGAGGCTGCTGCCAGCCTCCTTCCGCGCCTGGGCGGGCCGGCGGCTCAAGGGTGCTGGCGCACGTCGCTTGCACAGCAGCGTCCGCAGTTTGTGTGGGCAGTGGGTAGCGCACCAGGTGGTTGATCATGAACTTCTGGGTGGTGGGCACGATGAGCGAGTCGATGCCGCAGCGGCGCCAAGCCGTGGCGTACACCTGTGGAGCAAAGCGCACGGTGCCGGGCCGACAGTCAGGACGGCGGCAAGGCACGACACGGCCCAGGCCCAGGTCGCGGCCACAGCACGCGGCCTCGTGCGCGAAGTGGCGGCTCATGGGCCACTGTGCCGGGTGCGGGTGGGGGGGGGGCGAGGCAAGCGGGCTGGGGAGGCTGGCGGCGGCGGTGCTGCCTCACCTGGTCGTTGTCGATGAGCCAGAACTTGCCGGTCTCGGTGAGGAAGATGTTCTGCTGGTGCCTGTCGCACTGGCTGAACAGCAGGTCGAAGATGGCGCCCTGCGGGGGGAAGGGGCGGCGCCGCAGCGGGAGGCAGCGCACACCACGTTCTGCGTCCGAGCAATGCGGTGGCGCGGGAGATCTGCGGACGTGTTCCCTGCACCGGTGGCATACGGGGTTGGGGAGAGGCCGCGCGCAACCCAGCCGACGCAACCCGGCCCTCACCCGTACGACACCAGCGCTCAGTCGCAGGCGCAGGGAAGGCCCCCATCAACTGCCCCGCGCCACGCTCCGACCTGCGCCCCCGCCCCTGGCCCGGTGCCCGCTGCCTGCACCAGCCGCCACCGCCCCACCTGCACCAGCTCGTGGTGGTTGATCTTGACCGACAGCAGGTCGATGAGCACATCGGGCTTGAGCGGCGGCTTGCCGGCCTCCTGCGGGCCGGGCCGGGACGACAGCAGCGCGGCAGCCGCCGACGGCGCGGGCGCGGTCAGGCCAACCGCATGCGCCGTAAGGGTACAGACAAGCGGGCGCCGCGGCAGCGTCCCCCGGATAGCCCGCGCAAGCGAGTCGGCGGCTCGGGAGCACTTGGGCAGCAGCCAGCGCGCACGGCCAGGCCGCGGCCGGGCGTCGCAGCAGCGGCCACCTGCAGCGCGCCCGGCTGGGGCGCCTCTGCGCAGCACCCGGCATGCCGCACCTGCAGGTTCTGGACCGACACGCCGTCGGCGATGTCCGCCCACAGCCCCAGCCACTTGATGTGGAAGCCGCTGCCCGGCATGATGCCGTTGAGCGGCTCCACCCACACCTGCAAAAGGCACAGCGGCGTCCGCGCGGTGCACGTCGGTGGGTGCTCTGTAGGTGATGCGGCCTGCCAGGCCCAGCACGCCGCTACGCCGGCAGCAGCCTCATCGTGCTTCAACGAGCCAGCAAGGAGACATGTCGGCACTTGTCAAGCTTGGCATGGCCATGCGCGCGAGTCATGGCGCATATGCCCCGGACGGCACCGTGCTCGGCCGAGCCCGCGGCAGCACACAAGGCGGCGCCGTGCTAGCCCCAGCCCCAGGAGCAGCACAACGGGTACCCAGCTATTGCCCCGCTGGCAGCAGCCGCACCTTGGGCACGATTTCGTTCATGCCGCACTCGGCTGTCAGCTGGGGGGTCCGCGGGAGGTGCCACGGGGTTTGAGGGCCGTCAGAGTGGCGACTCGCTGTGCTCACGCGCTCCATGGCGCGTCTCCGTATCCAGCGGCGGAGCAGCAGCGCAGCAGCGTCCCCGCCTCCGTGTCCTCCCCAGCCCGCGCCGCACCTTTTGCTGCGCCAGCAGCAGCTTGACCTGGGCGTAGACCTTCTTGGGGTCGCACATGCCCAGGCCGCGCTGCTTGGCCTTGAGCACGGGCACGCACCACACCTGCGCCCCACCGTCGCATGCACACACATCACGCGAATGCGTCAACGAGCAGAGTCCACCGGGTGACCGCCCACAACACAGCCCGCGGCTATGCGCCAAGGTGCGTCCTCGACAGGATGGGTGCGGGAGCTGCGTTGGGCTCCGACCGGCGCACGCCCTGTAGCGGCTGCGGTCCCGGCTCAGCGCGCCGGTGCCGCGCAGCTGCGTTCCACGCGCTCGCCACCCCGGTCCCCCCACCTTGACGACCGCCCAGCCGCTCTTGGTGCGGTCCGTGCGCACGCGGAACAGCCACGAGGGTGAGCCGCCGGGCTCGTGGGCGTAGTAGGAGCCCAGCAGGATGGAGCCGGAGGCCATCATTTCCTGCGGCGGGGACCAGCGGTGCCAGGGAGCCAGCGGGAGGCGGTGAGTGACCAGGCAGCAGGTGGGGGCCGGCCGACACCAGGCAACGGACGAACGGTGCTGAGGCCACAGAAGCACAGGCCTTGGCTTGCGGCCTCGAGGTGAAGCTTGAAAGCCGTCCGGCAGCCCGGCCGGGCCCGGATACGCTGCACAGCCGCCACCATGCGGCTGGCCCCGTTCGTTGCTCCTCGGGCAGGCCAGACACACACGCACGTGTCCGTGCTTCCTCGATTCAACTGTACTGCCCACCATTGAAGCTACTCAGCAAGCCCGAGGGTGGCCAGAGCAGAAACCCAGCCTCCAGCACGCAGGCTACGCCTCGCCTCGCCTGCCCCACCCCGCCCCGCCCGGCCGCGCCCGCACCAGCGTGTGGTCGCAGCCGCGGCACACGGTGCAGTTGCGCAGGTGCTGCTTGGCCTGGTAGATCTTCCGCCCCGGGGCAATGTCAGAGATGTTGTAGATGCGGCCGCCAATGTGGTAGTCCGGCCCCGACTCGGTCGTGTCGAGGGCTTGGTAGTGCAGCCGCCGGCGCGGCCCTTCCGACCCCGGCCCCAGCCCAATGCCATCCTCGCCCTCGTCCTCCTCCGCGCCATCCAGCTCCTCCGCCGTCAGCTCCCGCAGAGACCGCCGCGGCGCGCCGGCGCAGCTGCCGCCGGAGCAGCCGGCCGCGCCTCCGTCCTCCTCCGCGGGCCAGGGCCCCTCGATGGGGTCCAGCCCGAAGATCAGCCCCTCGGCAGCGCCCGGGTTGGCCATGTACTCGGGCGTCCCCGGCTCGTGGGTTCGCAGCCGGCGCCCGCTGCGCCCCGCCTCGCCGCCGCCGGCCTCGTCCTCCAGCAGCGAGCGGCGCTGCTGCTTCTTGGTGCCCGCCTCCAGCCGCATGGCGGAGTTGGGGACGCAGACCTTGCAGTAGAAGCACTCGTCCACATGGGGCAGGTTCTGGGGGGTCCGGGGCCGGCACGGCGGGGTGGATGAGTTCCGGCACCAAGGGCGCCGCGTGCTATGATACGTGTTGCTGTGGGGCCACCGGCCCCGGCCCGTTTATACAGCACGGCGGGGTGGCGTCCAAAACCCAGGGCCGGCCAACAACGCTGCACGAGCTGGGGGGCCAAGCCGCGCGGCCGCCGCGAGCGCTCGCCGGGAGGACTGGCTTGGCTGCCGTGCGCCATGAAGCTAGCGCGCCGCACCTTGAGGCGGTCGATGTCAGCCTGCGTCTTTGGCAGGAAGAAGTCGGACCAATCCTCCACGCCGCTGCCTCGCATGTCGGTGGCGGTCTGCGACACCTCTGTGGAGATGAGGTTAGACACATCGTACTCATGGAAGGCGCCCTTGGTGGCCGGCTGGGACACTTCGGCCTTTTTCTCCGGCGAGGGAGAGGGCGATGGGGATGGCGAAGGGGATGGGGACGGGGACGGCGATGGGGATGGGGACGGCGATGGGGATGGCGACGGCGATGGCGACGGCGACGGCGAGGCCGCGGGCTTCGCAGCCTGGGTCGCAGCCTGCTGCGTCTGCGCCTGCGTGCCAGCTGTGACCGCGGCACCGGCTGCTACCGTTGCTGCTTCCGTGGCCTTCACTTCAAGAGCGTCGTGATGCGCGCCCTGCAAGCGGCCGCAAGGCGGGGCGGGGCGGTTCCGTCACACGATGCTTAGCGATCCCCCACGGTGCCCAATTAGGCAAACGCCTGCGCGGCCGGCTGCTAGGGTTAAGGAGTTGGGAGTACGTGTGCGGCATGTGTGCTGCATGTGCGGTGCATTGCACGTGCAGCGGTTGATGCGGTGGTGTGCTGCGGGGCGGCTGAATATCAACGAGCTGGTGAGCTGGTGGGACGGCCGACGTGTAAGGGGCGGCGGCCGCGGCCTTTGTGCCGTTGCGCCAGGCCTGCAAACGCCCATACGTACGCCAAGCTAGACCGACTAGCTGTACCATGAGCTCGATAACAAGCAGTCCGCTCTGCCAGGCACCTGGCGCCCCGCATGAGGTCCTGCCGAACTTACCCGTGCCTGCTGCTTGGCCTCGTGGGTTAGGCCTGTCAACCGAAGCCGTATCTTGCATAGGTTGAAGTGGCTGAAGGGGTTAGCTGCGGGCACATAACAGTTGCTCGAATGAGAGTTGCGGGCGGCGTGGGGTTCGGCAGAGCGGTCAGGGCTGTTGCCCGAACACGCACCCGAGAAGCCGCGCTGATCTGGCCCTATCCGCGCCAGCAGCGCTTTGCAGTGATCTACGCCGCTGTGCATGACGAGTACCTGCGCAGCGGCAGCAGCGTCCCTCAGCCCGGTCTGTCGAGGCTGTCGCGACGCCCCGTGCAAATCGGACTCACTGTAGGAAGCAAAGCGAAAAGCAGCGCAAGGCCTAGGAACACGCTGTATCGCCGCAGCCTCCCTCCTCCGCCATCTCCGCGGCTGTGCCCGCCCACACGATGCCCCGGTGGCCTCATAGTTATTGCATATTTCTATCAAAGGCTTGCAAATTGTACGATTAAGGCGTGCGTCGCGAGGAAGGTTGAAGGGATCGACAGCGCGGGAAGCAACGGACTATAAGCTTGCGGCGTAGCTAAGATAATCACAATGCTATGCGTGTACTCGCACGCACGAAGCGTGGACGGGGATCAGCAAGCCTTTTTGCCCCCATCAACTCTGAAAAACCCGAGCAGACACGAGCAGCCCAGAACCCAAAACAAACAAAGACGCATAACAGCATATCATAAGCACATCCTACCGTCACCAACAAGGAGCGACACGCCTGTTCTTTGGACCTCGACAACCTTAGAAGTGCATTTTGACGCAGCTGCACGCAACCGCTGCGTTGCTCGCACACAACGTTGTTTGCCAGACGACAGCAGTCTCAGCGGGGCCAAGGACCTCAGACCACATTCTGCTGACAAGGTCGGAGCAGCCGCGCAAGCGGCACAGGCACAATGCCAATCGAATTCAAGGAGGAGGTGCCGGACCCCAAGGCTAAGAAGGACCCGAAGGCGAAACTCGTGCGGCCGGTGGTCATCGAGCGCAAGGGTCCAGCACCCACCCCGCAGCATCTTGAAAGCCAGGTCATCCCCACACTCGTGCGCAAGGTGGGCAATGCATCAAACCGGGCAGGATGCAGCTGGTGCCCTGTCTAGGCTAGGTTGTTCTCGGCCGAGGGGGCGCTGGCGGGAAGTTTGGTTGCTGCCACTTGCCGGCAGACTAGTAACCCCGCCCTCCTTGCCCAACGCGCCCATGCCAGGTCGGAGACTGGAAGAGCGGGCGGATATCGCAGGCCATGTGTGAGGCCTTCTTAGACAGACACACACTCGTATTTGACCGGGAACTACTCACGAAGGTGCGCAGCGGCGCTTGTCGGCTGCGCACAACAGCGGGGCCCCCCCCCGCAGGCACTGCCGACTATGTTTGCGCGCCGCTCCCCTTTGCCCGAACCCCAGTGTAGCCAGCTGCCGTGCGCCTGCCAGGCGCATACTTTCACCCCCGTAGAACCCGAACCCACTGCCCCTTCCCGCTACCGTATGTTCCCCAGATGTTCACGGAGGCCGACTACCAAAAGGAGGGCTCCCTCGACACCCGCGCCCTCTCCATCGCCATCTCGGGCCGCTTCCCGAAGCGCGAGCACACCATCGACTGGCGCACGCTCACTGCGCTGCTGCTGGGCCTGTCGGAGCTGGTACTTACGGAGGACCCCGACATCGCCGCCCTGCGCGCAACGCGCCACGAGCGGCCCGACGGCGGCACCTACAACAGCGGCAACATCTGGGACGGCGCGCCGCCGCCGCTGCCGCCCGTGCGCCGCCGCTCAAAGAGCGGCCGCCGCTCGTCAGCCAGCACAGCCACCGGCAAGCAGCCCTCGCCCGAGTGGCTGGACACAATGGCACGCGCGGCGTCCGCCTCGGGCGGTGCCGGCGCGGAGTCTGGGCAGGGCGTGGGCGTGGGCAGCTTCACCAGCTCCATAGGCAGCTTCAGCGGCGGCGCGGGCGGGTCGTGGATGGGGCCGCCGGGGCCGCTGGGCGCGACCATGCGCACGGGCTGCGTGGGCGGCGCGCTGGACGCGGCCGGCGCGGTGGGCTCGCCGCGCACGGGCGTGGTGGGCACCACGGGCGGCATCAAGCAGGTGGCGCAGACGGCCGACGAGGCGCGGCTCAACGCGTCGCTCACGGGCGCTGGCGCCGGCGCGTCCACGTTTGGCACGGCGCGCGAGTTCCACGAGTTTGCGCGCGGGCTGGAGCTCCTGCCGGCGCTGGCCACGGATTCAGGGGCAGCCGGGCTGGGGCCGGGCAGCACCGCGGCGAGCCTCGCGGCGACCGGCGGCGAGCCGCTCACGGCCACGCGGCTGGGCGAGCCCAAGACGCCGGTGCGCGTGTGGGCGGCGCCGCTGCCGCCGTCGGCCATCAGCCTGCCGTCGTCGGCGCTGCGCACGCTGCGCGAGTCGGTGCGCAGCACTACGGCCACCAAGCAGGACTTCCAGCGCACCTTCAAGCCGCTGGACAGCCATGAGCTGGACAGCAAGAAGACGCTGGGGCAGGAGATGGACGTGAGCCACAGCCTGGCGCGCACGGAGCCGGTTCGCGGCACCAAGGTGCTGCCCGGCGCGTCGTACACAGAGTGGTGCGACTACGCAGCAAATTGCCGTACGGGGCCGACCGGTGAGCGGAGGAGGGCGGGGAGGGTGGGTTTGGGGAGGGAACAGCGGGGCCTAGGGCTGTGAGGGGGAGAAGGCCGAGGGCGATGGTTGGGAGGGAGGGGTTGCGGGCAAGGGTCGCGAGGGGCCCAGCCCATGAGGTGTGTTCAAAAATCACACTGTGTGGCCCAGGGTGCCTGCCGTGCGTGGGCTGCACGGCGTGGGTTGGGTGTGCGGCACACCGCGAGGGGACAGGGACGCAGCTGTGGAGCGCGATGTGACGTTCCTCGCGCTGCTGCCCGCTGCAGGCTGGTACAACAAGCACCCCACGGCGGTGGCGCAGGATGCTGGCGAGCACAAGTACCCATGGTGCTGACCCCGTGTGGGGCGTGGGGGAGGGGCAGGGGGCCGAGCACGCTGAAATGTGTGCGGTGGGGCAGCTGCATGCGATGACAAGCGCATGGGCATGCCGGGGTAGTGTAGGATGCGCATGGAGATTCTTAGGCAGGTATGGCAAGGGGTAGGGCTAGGGGTGACTGCGTGGGCTTGCCTCTTGAGGATGCATGGCGGGGAGCAACCTCGCACATGCCGACTTGTGTGACCAATATTGCACCTATTCTGTGAAAGGGAGCCGAAGGGGCGGAGCGGGCTGTTGCGGGTTTGTGCGAGTTCTCGGGTGGTTCGTGGCGATGCGGCGACGTGACCATGGGTTCGTCTTGTTGCTTGCTTGACTGTGAACGCGACCACGCCAATACTACGACGATACAGACACACGAGGCGCCACAGCGTGATGTAAAGCTGCTGCATGCGCACAACGATTATCAAAACCTGCTGCGAGGCTCGATGTGAGCGCGACACGCCTCGGCAGATCCAAGCATGTCGAGCCAGCCGTGCGTGCTGCTGCTGGGCGACTCACTCACTGCGGGCGGAGGCGTTGGAGCGACGTGGGTCACGTTCGCGACGACTCAGCTGCCAACGCTTCGATTTATCAACACAGCCGTCAGCGGGCGGCAGGCCTGGAATGTGCTTCGCCAGCTGAAGCAACACGTCCGCAAGGCGGGCACCCGGCCTCTGGCCATCACGCTGCTCATCGGCACGAACGACATACTTCTGTCGCTCTGCCAGGATGCCATGAACCATACTGGCACCTGCCTTTACCGGTTGAGTTGGTCCAGGCCTTGCAGCAGTACAGTGGCGTGCCCAGCCGCGACAGGTGCCGGGGGTGCTCACACCCCCAACACCCCTATTCCTTCTTTGCTGTACCGCAGGGCGTACAACTCGTACACGGCGCCCGCTACCCCAGAGGCATATACGAGCCACCTGCAGGACATCATCGCTGGCCTGGACCGCGCCTACGCCCAGCCGCCGCAGCGCCAGGGCAACGGCGCCTCCCCGCCCCTGGGCCTCGTGCCGCTGCTGCTCCTCACGCTGCCGCCACTGGGTGAGGACCCCGACAGCCCCTCAAATGCCCGCGTAGCCCAGTACAACGCCGCCATCCGCCAGCTGGCCCAGGAGCACCAGGCGGCCTCCTCCTCCGGGACCGGCCCCGCCCCGGCCCTGTCCATCAAGCTAATCGACCTTAACCAAACATGCTGGGACGCCATCAGCAAGGCCGCCGCCGCCACCACCAGCGACGGCCCCAGCGCCGCCGCCAGCGGCAAGGCGGCCAGCGGCAAGGCAACCAGCGGCGCCGCCGACAGTGCCATCAGCGCCGCCGCGGTGGGTGCCGGCGCGTCAACGCCGCCGCGCAGGCCGTTTACAGTCAACACGCTGCGCTGGAGTGCCAACTTTGCGCTGTCATTCGCGAGGAGCCACATCTGGCGTATCCCCTACGACGCCCAGAGCGCTGCCTGCGGCCTGACGCTGCTGTGCCCCGACTGCATCCACCTCAACGAGCGGGGCGCGGGCCTGCTGGCGGGGCTGCTGCAGCGAGAGCTGCGGGGGCTGGTGCCGTGATGCCGTGGTGCCGTGATGCCGTGATGCCGTGATGCCGTGGGTAGGGGCCGGCCAGGCCCTGCCCTTCAGGTCGGGGAAGGGAATTTGCGTAACGGTGGTGTGGGAGTAAGTCTGTAATGAAGAGTACGGTATGCGCTTGCTTCGGCTTATGCGATTGGTGGTGCCAGGGTACGGTATGCATCGTAGGCATACGGCCGCGCTTACGATACATAGGGTTGGCGGGGTGGGAGTTTTGAGATTTGCTGCAGAGTTATGGTGGCCTGCTGGGGTTGTGTGTGGGGGGGGAGCGCACCGAGGCAATGCCGCCGGGCGCTTGGCGTGGTGTGGGACTGAGCGGCTACAGGAGTAGCACGCATATACGTACGTCAAGGAGACCAGATAATGTGCTCCGATTATAATCGAGTTCGCTCGTGCAGACTCGGAGTGCGGGGTGGACCCTGATGTTGTGCATGAGCGCGTCCGCGTTGTGATCCACGTGGCCACGCGCGGGTGCCTGCTGACGGGGATGCGCATGCGAGGTATCTTTAGTGCCTGGCATCGGCGTCCAATAGGCGGTGGTGTGCAGGCCGTGCAATGTGCAGCTCGTGGAGACCTGTGTGCGTGCTGACAGCAGGGGAGGGCAGGAGCAGCTTTCGGTGATCAGGCCGGATCAGGCCGAGAGGAGCCGGGCCAGGAGAGAGCCCTCCTGGGCCGAGCGATAGCCCTGCGATAGCTTCCTCCCGATGTACGTGTTGCGTTGCTGTACACAAGTGTGACGCTTTGGCCTGCGCTTCTCAGAAAAGGTGCCATGTATGGAGGAGTGACGACGAGAGGGCCAGGTGTGGCGGGGCGCTGGGCGGGGCGGTCAGGCGGGCGGTTCTTTGGCGGGCCCAGGGCGGGCCGGGCCCGAGGGCGATGTGCGTAGTCCAAGGGCTGACCCGGGGCTGAGCTGGACCATATACTATGACTACTCGATATTATCCTTGTTGTGTGCGACTAGCAAACTATCTGCCGTCTCGTGGTATCGCGGCTCCGACACGCGACAGCTGCCGCAGGCGCGGCACAAGTGAAACATTTTTCAGCATGGCGTCTGGCAACAAGCCATACGTGCTTTGCTTTGGCGACAGCGGCACGACTGGCCAGTTCGGCGGGGACTGGGTGTCGCATGTCGCCGAGACTTTCGGTGACGTGCGTTTCATCAACGCGGCGGTCAACGGCAAGCAAACAAACAACGTCAAGCAGCAGATAGCGCGCCGTGACGTCGCTGCGGCCATGGCGAGCGGCCCTCCAGTGGCGGTCTCTCTTCTCATCGGAACCAACGATGTCCTCTTGTCGCTGCTCGAGACAATCCAGGACCCAATAGGTGTGCCGTTCTACAGGTGAGCGGCAGCCTGTCACCTCAAAGGACGGCTCCGAGGTTCTTAGGACCGAGCTGCTCTGGCGGCCTTCGGGCGTGGCCTGCGTGTCGTCCCTCCCCGACCCACAATGGTGCTCGGCCCGAGCTGTCTGCCCCAGCGTTTCTCTCGTGCCAGCTGCTTAGCTGTCATATGGTCACACGCCGGAGTGTCACTAGCGAGAGCGCACGTATTGCCTCGCGCCCGTTGCGCGCGAGCCCGGCAACCGCTACCGTTGTCGCCCCAACGGCACTTGCCCGCCCACGCACCACGGCAGGAGCGCCAACTCCTACAAGGCGCCCGCCACCGCCGAGGCCTTCTCCCATGAGCTATCCGTCATCATCTCCGACATCAGCCGCGCCATCTCCCAGTCGCCGCCGCCGCAGCAGCATCAGGCGGACCGCGCTGCCGCCGCCTCCCCGGCCCCACCGCCACGCCGCGTGCCGCTGCTGCTCCTCACGCTGCCCCCGCTGGGCGAGGACCCAGAAAGCCCCCCCAACGCCCGCATGGCCCAATACAACGCCGCAATCCACCAGCTGGCCCAGGAGCACCAGGCGGTCTCCTCCCCCTCCGGGACCGGCCCCGCCCCGGCCCTGTCCATCAAGCTGATTGACCTCAACACGGCCTGCTGGGACGCCATCGGCAAGGCCGCCGCCGCCACCAGCAGCGACGGCCCCAGCGCCGCCGCCAGCGGCAATGCGGCCAGCGGCAAGGCCGCTGCTTCCAACGGCCCCAGCGTCAACGGCGGCATGATGCCTGCGGCGGCGGCGCCGCCGGCCAAGTCCATGCGCCGGGGTTTTCTGGCGGTGGCGGGGGACATGGTGCTGGGCGCGGTGCGGCGCTGGGTGTGGCGCATCCCCTACGACGCCCAGAGCGCTGCTTGCGGCCTGACGCTGCTGTGCCCCGACTGCATCCACCTCAACGAGCGGGGCGCGGGCCTGCTGGCGGGGCTGCTGCAGCGAGAGCTGCGGGGGCTGGTGCCGTGAGGCCGTGGGTAGGGGCGGGTAGGGGCGGGTAGGGGCGGGTAGGGCTCACGGGGCCTCCTGGGAAAGGGGGGAGGGGAAAGGGAGTTCGCGGGACGGCCGCGGTCAGGTTGCTCGTGAGAGGCAGCCAGGGGCTATGGTGGAACCCCATTCATATGCAATAAGAAAGCCCGGCGCTGGTGGCGGGGGCCCGGTAGGCGAGACGGTGCTGACGACGACAACTGTGGCTTGCCGTGTCACCGCGTTCGCCTTGGTGTGCGGGCACGTGCGCGTCCCCTGGGTTACTGTGTGGCCCGCCGATGTTGCCGGCTGGGAGCACGCGCACTTGGACCGCTGTTTGGTGTCTACTAAGCTGATTGGGCTGGAGCTGGCTGGAGCTGCGGAGATGCCTGGCACAGGGCGCGGCCAGGGCTGGGACGGGAGTATCCAATTGCGCAACAGCCACAGCGGGATTGGGGCTGCGAGAACGTTGGGTTGGGCGCTGGGTGAGACTGTGCCCGACTGTGCTTGCAGATGTGCAGGGTGCAACGCTGTGTGCTTTGGTGCCAGGCTCGCATGTTGTGGGTACGGAGAGGAGACTGTACGACGCGAGGTGCCCAGGAGCGAGGCACTCCGGAGGTGTGGAGCGCCTGGGTGCCAGGGCGGTATGTGTGTGCGCTCATGGCTCGTTGCAATCCTGCCCGGCCGCCGATGCTGCCGGCTTGGGTGGTGGCCGCAGGATGGATGGACCGCATGAGACGCCGCAGGTGGCGCGGGCTGCTGCGAGGTGAAGGTGTCTAGCAGCGATGATGTCTTGCACGGAGAGCGAGGTGACGTGGCAGGGCCTGGTGGTGGCGCGGTGGTGGTGGCCGGGCCGCTGGGTGCCGTTCTACCTTCCGTGTTGACAGTCTTTCATTCGTTTTTGGTACCTTGTGGCCAGGCACGGGGCGTCATGTGTGGGCGTTCCGCGTGGCTGCCGCAGTCTATGTTTTCATGTGTTAGGTATGTGTGTCTTGATACATCTTACTTGGGGGGCCATGCCCTTTTTACTGTGGTTGACTGTTGTTGGTAGCCCACACCGACGGACCAGGGCTTGGTTGTAACCCCATTCGAACTCTCACTCTTACATGCTGTGCCATCAGAATTGCTGAGCAAACAGCCCATTCGCAGCGCTGATATCGCACCAGGCGCCCCTGACCAACACGAAGCAGCTGTGGCATGTGGCGCGACCTCAGCCGCAGCAGGCACAGGTCGAGAGCACAGGCGCAGGTAAGGTGCGCCGAGCCGGCCCCGCGGCACAGCGCCACCCACCACCCACCACCAAGCGGCAGGCCTGGCCGCCGTCACCCAGCCGGGCCACGCTACGCAGCAGCTGGCCGGAGCACACCTCCTCCCCCTCCCCCTCCTCCGCCGCCCTCTCCGCCAGGCCCTGGCCGCGGGGCGCCGCTGCCCTGCCCCTGCGCGCCCTCGCGCTCGCGGATGCGCTCCAGCCACCTGCCGGGGGCGAGGGTTGGGGGATGGGGTGGGGGGAGGGCCCGGCGAGTGCGAGATGGGCGTGTGCGAGGTGGTCGCACACGGCAGAGACGGGTCGAGGGAGGCACCATGGGTGTCGGGGGCCCAGGCGGGGGTGGGGGAGGGACGGGCAGCGGCCCGTGTGAGGGACCCGGGTGGCCCGGGGACAGGGCGCGTAAGGGGGCTCCAGGCCCCAGGTCGCCCCACCTCTTGAATGCCTCTCCACCTCTCCATCTATGCCCGGGTGCTAGGTGGAGCGCACTTGCCGCACCCCAGGGTTCACATCAAGGGGTGCGTCTACGGCTGGCGCTCAGCCCCACGGCTGTCTACGGCTGGCGCGCAGCCCCACGGCTGTGGCCTGCCGCGCACCGCAGGGCTGGGCCATGGAGGCGCCGCCCGGGAGGGGGCCGGCCACGCTGACCGAGCTGCCCGGTAGCTGCCCAGCGCTGTCGCAGCAAAGAGCAACGCAGCACCGCAGCGCGCCGCAGCCCGCGCCGCACCTGCCGACCAGCGCAAAGTCGGCGCAGGTCTGCGCCAGGTGGCTGAACACACACACCACCGCCGCGCAGCCGGCGGCCTCGGGCCCCACCGCCGGCGCCAGGCGACCCAGCACCGCCATGGCCACCGGCAGCGTCTTCTGCGGGGACGGGAGGGGTTGGGAGGGGC